>VMDR010011872.1:0-27629 GCA_007922815.1 Macrotus californicus
TAAGTCCCTTTAACATTTCATATAATAAGGGCTTGGTGATGATGAACTCCTTTAACTTGACCTTATCTGGGAAGGACTTTATCTGCCCTTCCATTCTAAATGATAGCTTTGCTGGATAGAGTAATTTTGGATGTAGGTCCTTGCCTTTCATGACTTGGAATACTTCTTGCCAGCCCCTTCTTGCCTGCAAGGTTTCTTTGGAGAAATCAGCTGACAGTCTGATGGGCACTCCTTTGTAGGTAACTGTCTCCTTTTCTCTTGCGGCTTTTAAGATTCTGTCCTTATCTTTCATCTTGGCTAATGTAATTATGATGTGCCTTGGTGTGTTCCTCCTTGGGTCCAACTTCTTTGGGACTCTCTGAGCTTCCTGGACTCCCTGGAAGTCTATTTTGTTTGCCAGATTGGGGAAGTTCTCCTTCATTTTCATTATTTGTTCAAATAAATTTTCAATTTCTTTCTCTTCCTCTTTTCCTTCTGGCACCCCTATGATTCGGATATTGGAACGTTTAAAGACATCCTGGAGGTTCCTAAGTCTCTCCTCGTTTTTTTGAATTCTTGTTTCTCCATTGTGTTGTGCTTGAATGTTTATTTCTTCCTTCTGGTCCACACCATTGATTTGAGTCCCAGTTTCCTTCCCATCACTGTTGGTTCCCTGTACATTTTCCTTTATTTCACTTAGCATAGCCTTCATTTGTTCATCTAATTTGTGACCATATTCAGCCAAATCTGTGAGCATCCTGATTACCAGTGTTTTGAACTGTGCCTCTGATAGGTTGGCTATCTCTTCGTTGCTTAGTTGTATTTTTTTCTGGAGCTTTGATCTGTTCTTTCATTTGGGCCATTTTTGTTGTCTTGGCGCGCCTGTTATGTAGTAAGGGGCGGAGCCTTAGGCTTTCACCAGGGTGGGGCAGCCATGTCACTGCATTGTGACGCTGTACATGGGGAGGGGTCTAAGAGGGAACAATGGCGGTTGCTCCGCTCTCTGCCGGTTTTCAGTGACTTTCCGCGCTACCCGCAGTCAAATTGGGCCCCTCTGGTGCTGGTTCTGGCACTGATTCCCAGGTGGGTGGGCTTGTGCACGTTCTGGACCCTGTGGGTCTCTCCAACTAACTCTCCTGTGAGGCTGGGAGTTTCTCTCGCTGCCACCGCCTCAACCCCCACAGGAGCTTCCAATCAGAGGCTTTGAGGCTTTATTTCCCCACGCTGGAACTCTGGGTTGCGGAGTCTGTCTCACTGCCCAGTTGTTCCTCCCGGTTTGTCTGCACGAGGGTGTGGGACTGCCCGGTCCGCCACTGCGCCTTACCCTGATCCGCGCCCCGCCTCGCGAGTCTTCTCTGCCCGGCTCCCCGTCTCCGCCACTCCTACAGGTCTGGATGAGTGTTTCTTCTTTAACTCCTTGGTTGTCGGACTTCCATACAGTTCGATTTTCTGTCAGTTCTGGTTGTTTTTTGTTTTAATATTTGTTTTTGTCCTTCTTTTGGTTGTGTGAGGAGGCACAGTGTCTACCTGTGCCTCCATCCTGGCCGGAAGCCCACCGTAGTATTTTCAGTGCTGTCCCCTGAGTGCGGTACTGTTGTGGCCTTCACACACACGGACTCGTTTAGCTTCACGAGTCCGCGAGGCGGGAAGGGCTGCTGTTGCCTTGCCCCTTTGTGAAGACGTGGCGCTGGTGCACAGATGCTGTGTGGCTCCTTTCTTGTCTCCAGTCCTTAAACGTTTCATCGGCTCTACTTTCACAGCACCTTAGGCCTTCACACCGCTGAAGGGAGAGCACAGACTGTCCCCGTGTGCTCCCAAGCCTGCCCTGTGCTAGCGTCCTGTACCCTGTGGGCGGCTGTTACATGGGGTGGGCCAGCAGGGTGCCTTGTTACTGGTTTATGTCCCACATTGCGGCGTGCATTCCAGAGGTTCGGACCAGTGCATCCTGTCACGTTGTTGCCATGACAGTGGTCGCTGTGACAGTGCCGTACAAGGTGGTTTTCCTGTTCCGCCTCTTCATCCCTCTCTCCTCCCCCTGGACCCAGACGACCAGTGATCCTCTTACCACTTCATCTTATGTGTTCCAAAAGTCGGCATTGCTGCAGGTGCACTGTGTGGCTGATTCTGCCCCTTTTATTTATTTGTCTTTTATTTATGGATTTGAGGGAGAGACATCGATTTGTTGTTCCACTTACTCGTACTTTCATCGGTTGATTCTTGCATGTGCCCTGACCGGGGATTGAACCTACAGCCTTGGCGTATCAGGACGACGCAACCACCTGAGCTGCAGGGCCAGGGCTGATCCTACCACCTCTGAAGCATAGCGTGGAGTTTCCAAGGTGCACCGTGTGGCGCCGCTTCACTGACGGCGCTTGATGGAGAGCTGGGAGCCGTGTGCTCCGAGGGGGTGTTGGTGGGCGTCCCGTCAGTGACCCAGGAGAGAGGGTGCTCCTGGCAGTGAGATTGCTGGCGATAGCCATAGCCAGACGCCCATTCACAGGGGCTCTTGCTACGGGGGCTGTGGTCACCAGCAGGCGTGGGTCCCTGTGACCCCTCTTCAGCACACGTGGTGCTGTCAGACCTGCACTTTCCCGTTTCCGAGAAATGGCCTCTTGCTGCAGTTTGTGTGTCCCAGGTTATGAGTGAGGCTGAGCATTGCATCGTGGGGGTTCTGGTTACTAGTTTTCTTCCTTGTTAATTAGGAGCTTCACTTACATCCTTTTTCTAGTGATTGTTTTATAGATGTTTTAGTGGTTCTTTGTATGTTCTGGGTATGCGTCCTCTGTCAGATAAATGTTTGGAAATATCTTCTTGGTAGCTTATTTCTACCCTTGATGAGGATATCTTTAGTTAAGTATATATGTGTGCACGTATTTGAAGTTGTGGTAAACTTTCATGTCATGTGAGCCATTGTTCAGTGTCCAGCTCAGTGGTGTCAGGCACCTTCGCACGGCTGGGCAGCCATCACCACTGCCCTCTGCAGGACTTTCTGCCTCCCCACACTGACACGTCCCCGTGAAAGTCTCCTTCCCACCCTGCCCCCGCCCTGACACTCACCACCAGCTTTCTGTCTCCGGGAATCTGACTCCTCTTGGGACCTCACGTCAGTGGGGTCCTACAGTGTATGTCTTTCTGTGACTGGCTTCTCCTACCAGCACACTGTCCTTGAGGCCTGTCCACGACGCAGCAGGGTCGGGGTTTCTTCCTGCCCCAGGCCGTGGGTCGTCTACCTTTTATCTGTCCACCCATCCCGCCTCTGCTGCTGTGAACATGGGCGTGCAAGTACCTGTTTGAGTTTGTTTATATCTAAAAAATTAACTCCAAATAAGGTAATTTGTTACAGACTCAATAATTGACTGGTTGTTTTTAAAAATTTTTTTAAAGACTTTATTTATTTATTTTTAGACAGGAGAAGGGAGGGAGAAAAAGAGGGAAACATCAATGTGTAGTTGCCTCTCATGTGCCCCCTACTGGGAATGTGGCCTGCATCCCAGGCATGTGCCCTGACTGGGAATCGAACTGGCGACCTTTTGGTTCACAGTCTGGCTCTCAATCCACAGAGCCACACCAGCCAGGGCGGTTGTTTTCTTTAAAACTGTAAGTGAACTGTGTTCTGGTGTGAAACCAGAAGCATTGGCTGTTAGAGCCGGACGAGGCTTTGGAGACCTCATTGCTGTGCAGCTGAGAGGGAGGTGTGCAGAGCAGGCAGGTGGCTTCAGGGAGAAGGGCATGAGGGCACTTGGTGGCTACGGACAGGAGCTGGCTGCCGGCCTGTGTTTTCTCGGGTTGCTCAAGGGCTTCCCAGGCCAGCATGTGGTGCTTGGTCAGGCCGGGGGCAGAACGAGCTCTCGGCGGCACCTGCGCTGTCATGGAGGAAAGCAGGGCTCGCGCGGTGCTGGTGCCCTGCTGCCCCTGTGGGTCCTTGGAGCTGTCCCTGGTCCCTGCTGGAAGGTGGGTGTCAACCAAGCTTGTGTTCTTGGTTTGGGATTTTGCCAAGTGTTGTGTATCTATTTTCCTGGGAGAAGGGTTCTCTGAGACCACTGGCGGCCCGCTGCGTGGCGATGGCGTGCGGGCCCGGCACCAGCACTCAGGGCTGCGCCACTGCTGCTTCTCTTCATCCGAGAGGGAGCGCTGGGACTTCCCGCCACCACAACCGAGGGGTTTGCCGCCACCAGGCCAGCGCGGAGGTGGACCGACGCAGGGTGGGTGTCAGCACTCGGAGGCCACGCCGTCCACGGAGCGTGTGATCTCTCCACACCCAGAGCCTCTTTGGTCACAATGGTCCACCAGAGACCCAGGATTGGATGCTCGCTAATTTTTCACCTAAAGATTTCAAAGTGTGGACCTACAGATGACTCTCTTTGACGCTCGTCCTCGCAAGGCCCTTTCTGGGGAAGTCCACCTGCGGACCACAGCGCCTGACTCCATGGCCTTGGGCCCGTGTCCTGGCCTCCCCCACGTGTAGTCCCCTCCCTGGAGGTGCAGGCTCTGTCCTCTTGCCTTCGACTGGTGCTTAGTCAGCCAGGGCCACGCGGCACCTTTCTCCACGCACTGTGGCCTGCCTGCGCGGCCCCTTGACCGTCACCCAGTTGGCTCCTCTGCACAAGGCCAGTTTCAAGTCTACTCCCTGGGGCCCCTGTCGGCACCAGCGTCTTAGGTTGGGCCCCCTGGAGGCAGGCTCAGATGGAGCTCCATTTAAACACTGGGAGGAGGGGAAGACCCAGTGAGGACCTGTGCCATTGACACCACGAAGCGGTCTGAGTGGGGGCTGGGGGCCATTTCAAGGTGCTTTTTGGCCTGGAAGGGGGCTGAGGGTACCAATTAATATTGGATTGTTAAAAGGTAAGGATGCCTGTTGTAATCTCCAGGGTACCACCTGAGGACAATAAAATAGTGAATATATTTCAAGTGAATGGATGGCCAGAGGAACGTCACTGAGGGTTGTGTGTGGGGGGCTGGGCCGCAGTGCAGGGAACAGCAGAAACGATACGATGGAGAAGCAACAAACTAACCAGCAGAAGAATGCAGAAAGAGGGATTGCTTCCCAGCTCGTTCCATGAGGCAGATGTTGGAGGACAGGAGGGTGACAGGGCGGCTCCTGGTGGCCTGGGTGTGAGGCTCTGGCTCAGACACGGGGCTAGAAGCTGAACCCTGCGGTTCATGTTTACGCCAAGGACATCCTACGTTTTTTGGTACTTGGACATCAGTGTAGTTCACCACATTCACAGCGTGAAGCAGAAAAATCAAGTATTGCCTCAGCAGAAGCAGGAGGGGCTTTCAGTAAATGCTCAGTATCCGTTCGTGGCTGTGAAACCCACAGTCCTCAAAAGTGGGAGTCAAGGGAGTCCCCATGGCCCTATGACGGCATATACATCCCAAAGCATGTGCCCCACTGAAGCTTTTCCCTTTGCCATCCGGAGCGGGGGGTGGAGCGAGGGCGTCTCCTGCGGCCGTTTCTATTTTAGTTCTTACTGCAAGTCCTCGTCGGGGCGCCGAGAAGGGAAAAACAATAGGAGTTAAAAAGTTTGCAAAGAAAAATCACAAAGCTGCTGCTCTCACATGGGGTGGCTGTGACAGGGGATCTAGGAGAGTGCGTAGGCCAGTTGGCGAAGTTCATCAACGAGTGGAGCCCCGTTGTAGGACATGTGGTCGATACACAAAAACTAGTTTTGGCTCCAGTTGGAAAGTGACCTCCAGGCTCAATGAAGTTTTAATCACAACTCCCACAGGTGTTTTGTGGAACTCAGGAAGGTGACTCTCGAGTGCCCGTGACACGCAGAGGGCCAAGAGCAGCTGAGATGCTCTTGGAGAAGAACAAGGTGGGACACTCCCTCTGTCAGCTGTCGGAACTTCCTGTGAAGTTTAGGAGCGACTGAAGGCTGGACACATTGGCTGAGGACAGATGGACGGACAGACGATGGAGTAGGAGAGTGCTTGGGCTGCGTGTCCCGAGCAGGATGAGTTTGACCTTTGTTGGTGGTGCTGGAACAAGCGGAGGAGACACGAAGGAACAGACACCAGCATCCCCTGTGCCACGCAAGTGTGGTAGAGTCCGGCTGTACCGCAGCTCTCGCGGCAGAACAGGAACGTTCCGGGAGGACAGCGGAGACCCGCCTTCACGGCGCTGGGAGGGGAAGACTTAAAGGCAGACACAGAAAGCTCGAACCACACAGCCAAAGATGGCCAACTGTGGCTCAGGGAGCCTTGGGACCTGCGTCATCCAGACCCAACCTCACTAGCAGGAAGAGGGGCCAGGCCTCTGCACCCTGGACTGCAAAGGCCCCTTTGTCCCGAAAGTGCCTCTGGGAGCAGAGTGGGCTGGAGAATCTAATGGGAACTTGATGAAAGCCATATATGAAGATGTTTCTAAGAACATGAGCTACCAGAGAGGTGGCAGTCACAGCCACGGTGAGGTACGTACACCAGAGTGACAAGAGACAAACTGTGTCCCTTGTTGGTGTGGACAGGAAACAGCCCATACGCCGATTGGCCCCCGGGCGCGTGTTTGACGGCCTTGGTGCGTGTGAAGATGGAGCGTCCTATGGCCCGGCACCTCCTCTCTGGGGGCCAACAGTGACCCCAGAGCCATGGAACTGTCGTTTCTCCTTCACAGAGTGGGAAGCTGAGTCACGGTGCCAGGGCCAGGGGATAAGGATCTTGTTCAAGCCCATGATGCTGTTTCCCGGGCAGGCTGGCTTCAGAGCCGCCTGCTCCTGGGTGTGTTAGACTTACCTGTGGCCTCTCCCTGGACGCAGTGCTCCAGCCCCGGGTCTGTGTGTCTGTCCTTCCAGCTTTCTGTCGGCCCCACACTTCCTGGGGCTGTGGGTACTTCCTGCTTCCTGGGAACTGCTCTCCAGGTGAGACACAACCAGACAGGTGCCTCAACAGGAAGATGTAAGGGGGTGGCCTCATCGGGCAGGTGATGGTGGTGGGGAGCAAGGCCAGGCATGGTGGGGAGAGATGGGGCTCTGGTGCCACAGTCTGGTGGCTGTTGGAGGAAGGAACGTCCATGCCAAGCCCTCGATGCTAAGAGGGGACAGCCATGTGAAGGTCTCGGGATGGGGGACAGCCAGTGTGTCCAGGGATAGAAGGGAGGGAAGTCAGGCTGAGACCTCTGATTTTCTTCGAAGTGGGGTGGAATCCTGTGGGAGCCCAGTGAGGCAGCGGCTCTCCCTGAGTGCAGTGCCTGTCTGGGCCAGCCTGCGTGGAGAGCTGGGTGGGTCAGTGTGTGGTTGGAAGGCCCCTCTGCCAGCATGTGGAGGCTGGCAGGGACTGTGAGCTTCACCTGGGGGCAGTGCAGGCAGCTGGAAGGTAGGTAGACAGCCCTCTTCCCAAGCAAAGCTCTCAAGTTTCCAAAGACCTGGAGGGACCACTATGCTTTGACTAGAGAGTGGGGGTGGAGAGCAGGGCTGGTCAACAACTGCCGTGGGTGCTGCCGGAGGAGGGGACCCAGCCCTGCTCTGGACTGTTCTCTAGATCGTGGGTGGGTCCTCCACTCCCTTCCCATGGCCGGAGACACCACCCTTTTCCTGATGGGCTGCTGGCACGTGCTGTGCCTCCCTGTCCTGCTGCCCTTGGACTCCCTCCCTGGCTGGCTGTAGCTTGTGTCCCAGACCTGATGCACTCGAAACTTCCCACCCCTTATTGCAGCCCCAGTGGGCTCCTTCTGCCTCTCAGAGCACCCCCAACCCCCTCCATCTCGGCCCTTCCTCTGCATCACCAGTTAGAGCACATCCTGGAGGAAGCCCGTTGCTTTCTCCTGCTTGAGGGCACCCAGGTGTTGATGGTGGAACGAGCAGTGCTGGTCTTGGACAGCAGGGGGCTCCAAGGCCCAGCATGTGTCCAGACTTCTCCCTGGGGCAGAGGGAAGGGGAAAGCAAGACTGCGGCTTCTGAGGTTGCCTCCTCTCTGGCGCAGTCCCTCCTTGAGCTGCTCTGTTCTGCACCGCCCTCGTGCTCGCTGCCAGGGCAGAGAGGCTGCGCTTGCCTTCTTTGGTCACTTGGCCGGTTTGGTGCATTCCTCCCGGCGGCTGGCTCATCTCTGACCTCTGCACAGTGCACAGCGCACACGGTCCAGCATGCGGTCTGCGCAGGCTGGTTTTAGGGGAGTCTGACTTCAGGGTTTTTGCTTGAACTTGTCTATTCTTCAAACCATTTACGTAGGAAATGTCTTTAAGACCCTGTTAATGTGGGGGCAGGCAGTAGGGTTTCCCAGTGAGTATTCATTGAACACCTACTGTGTGCAGGTGTTGTTCTGGCTCGGAGACAGCAGGGAACACACCAATAGTGACTGCTGCCCCCATGGAGACGCCTGTCACCAACACCAAGCCCAAGTGTACATCTGGAGGGTGGGGCTGAGCAGGGATCCTCGCGGGTCAACTCTTAAAGGGGTCCCTCTGGTCACTGAGCCTTGAATGAACAGTGGGGGCGCTGGGAAGGAAGGTGGGCAATTAGGGTTAGGGGCAATGTGCTGGTAAACTGGTCAGACCTCTTACCTGAGGTCAGGGATGAGGCTGAGCTGGAGGGAGCCCCAAGGGTCCCTGCCCACAGGGTCATAGCTGAGGCTGGGCTGCAGAAGGCACAGGGGCAACCCTGAGGCCCCTGCCAGACCCTCCTGGCACTGTGGGCCATCTGCTGCCTCCTTTCATCCCTTAGCGAGCCCCACAGCTCCTCCTCCACCTCCTCTTCCTCCTTGCCTGCCCCTCCCTGCCCTCCGCAGTGGTGGTGCGGATGAGGACCTTCCCTGGTGCTGCCTTTTTCATACTTCTGTGTGCAGGTCTCTCGAGGGAAGCTGCCTGGGGAAGCATGAGCCGGCGCTGTTTCTGTCTGTAATGTTTTCGGGCAGGTGTGTGTTTCTGCAGCAAACAGCCGTGGGCCCGACTCTGTCCCTGAGTGCTCCTGTGGGGATGCTTGGGGCGGGGTGGGGGGGTGAGGGGGGCCCAGGGGTGAGCAAGAGGGAGGGCAGGCTCAGTGCCTTCTCAGCAGGCGGCCTGACCCCCAGCTATAGGGTCACCACCCCAGTCCCATGTCGACGTGGGCACTGCACTCGCAACCCCAGACACGGTGCTCCCTGAGGCTTGCCCCTCCCGGGGCCCCCCCACTGGGGCCCATCCCGACCAGGCCCAGTGCCCACTGCTGTGAGTTGGGGCAGCCTGGCAGAGCCGGGGGCAAGCCTGCTCCTGGGTCCAGACTAGTTTCTCTGCTTCTTCCTTTTTTAAACTGGGGTCCGTTAGGGCTCCCTCACTTTCAGGTCACGTCAGGTGCTGGGCAGCAGGCAAAGCAGGTTGTGGTAGCCGTCTCAGGACAGGTTTAGGAAGACACAGGTGCCGCGGGCTGGCACCATGCGCGCTCACGCACACGGAGGCTAACAATAGAACCAGCAGCCGTAATTAAGGTTGCGAGCCGCGCCTGCTGCCGACTCTCTGCCGCTACCCTGCAGCTGTTGTGCCGACGGAGAAATTACTCCGATCAGCTGCATTTTCATTCTTCTGATTTGGTAGAGGAAATACTTTAAAAACGATCTCACAGCGTGATTTATGTAAATGGATTTTTTTTTTTTTGCACAAGAAGATTCAGAGTCTGAGTCCCTGGCCAGCCAGGCTTCCAGCAGTGTCTTGTTGCCATGGGTTACGAAGGGAGCGGGATGGAGCGTCATCTGAAATGTCTTTAAACTTTCCCGACGTGCGCAGGCACGCCGTGGTGTGAATGGTATATTTTAGATCTGCGTGTCTGGTGAGGTTTGCAGGGTTTCTTGTCTGAAGATGAATTTGGAAAAAGGGTTGTCGAAGGAGACGCACATTTTAACTGACCAGCAGGTAAGTTATTGCAGCTGTTCCTTGTCCTTTAAACAGAACTGTTGTAAGAAAACTTGGTGTCTCGGTCGCTGCTCCATTTTCAGCCTGTGCAGCGAACAGCAGCCTGGAAGTGTAAACTTTGAGATCGCTTGCTTGTGTCTGCATCATGGAGCTTGACGAGAGTCCTGTGCAGGAAAGTTCCCGGCTCTGGGGCCACAGACCAGCACCCAGAGCCGGGCTGGGTGGTGGGTCGGTCACGCCAGGGTCCAGGGTCTGTCTGGGGACCGTGCCACTGGCGCTCTTGGCCAGCCTTAGAGGAAGCTCCAGTGTTTCACTTGTCCTTCCGACGGTGATGCTGACAGGTTTCAAAGACAAGGGAGTTAATTGTGTTGAAATAGTGAACTTCACTTGGTAAATGTGTTAAAATTGACTGTACTCTTAATTACTATTATCTATTTCACATTTTTAAACGTGATGAATTGATTCTGTTTCATAGACATACAAAGAAAATTACTGGCAATCACATTTAATGATTGATTATCTGAGCTTATAAAATTGAACTTACTGTAAATATTTTTAAAGGTTTGTAATTCAATAAAGAATAATTTTTATTTTCCTCTTGTGACTGTGCTATGTTGATGTAAAGGTAAAAATAAATTGACATCATTTATAGAAGATTGTCACTAATCACAGGGTGCCAATTTTTAATTTATTCTTTTCTGAGACTTGTTTTATCGTTACATGTTTTCCTAATACCTAATCAGAACTTTCTGTAGAGGAAGACGGAGGAGACTGGACTGGCTCGGCTGGGGCAGGTGTGGAGGCTGGGGACAGGAAAATGACCGACACCTTCCTTTCCAATGGAAAGCAGACAGAGGGCTGTTAGACAGGCCAAGAGTTATATTGATGAAATGCGGGCAGACTGCAGTATGTTTTGAAAACGTTTTGTGTGGGTTTTGGAGTCCCCGGCACTGACCAAGCTGAGTCAAGGGGCTGGAGGAACAGCCCCTCCGTGCAGGGTGCTCGTGCACCCTTCCCACGCAGCTTTGCATCCAGGGAGGGGCAGGCTTCTGACAGACGAGGTCCTTAATGGGCTGACTAACCAGTTACTCCTACCTCCGTGCAGGCTGCATTTTCTTTTCCATAGGACATTAAGGCAAGTTGTAGGAGCTGTTGGCGTTTTTTTTTTTTTTTAATTTTTAAACATTGTATTTATTTTTAGAGAGAGGGGAAAGGAGGAAGAAAGAGGGAAATATCAATGCATTGATCCATTGCCTCTTGCACACCCCCAGCTGGGGACCTGGTTCACAACCAGGCGTGTGCCCTGACTGGGACTCAAACCGGCATCCTTTTGGTTTTCAGGCTGGTGCGTAATACACTGAGCCACACCAGCCAGGGCTAGAAAATGTTAGCTTTTATTCTGAGTAAACAAAAAAAGTCACTGAAATCTGCCTTTGGACTGGTATGCAGAGTGACTAAGGTTACCTCTGAAATGTTTGCAAATGCGCAGACTGGCAGACGGGCTGTCCGCGTGAGTGTGCATCACAGTGCTTGTGCGGCTGTGCTTTCAGCAACACAGACGGAGCGGCTCCCTCCTCGTAGAGTGGGGCGGTGGGTGGTAGGGGTGGTGCTGCAGCCGCCGGGACCCCAGGTTAGTCATTGCAGACCGGCTCTGCAGAGGTGACAGGCCACGTGGGCAGGGGGTGAGGCTGGAGGGACCGAATGGGAGGGCTGCTCCTCCCGGGGCCTTTGCTTGTTCATCTTTAAAACGAGGGGGGTGGCGGCACAGAATGCTGGCTCCCAGCCAGAGGGTGTGTGTGCGGTGAAGGCGTGCTTTGTGGCAGGGCGTTTCAAAGGCTCTGTTCCTTGTGAACCACTGTTGTGGAGAAGTGGAGCCTTGTAACCCTTTACAGGCGCGGTTCGCCACCGTGGTCTCGGGAACACCCAGGAGAGCTGGCGGTGCCGACCCAGAAAGACGGTGGGGCTCTCACTGGCCGAAGGAACAGAGCAGTCTCCCACCTCTTAAGGAGTGAGGTGTCATCTGAGTAGGCTGGAAGGCACGTGCCCCTCGGCCAAAGCAGAGCCACCCGCCATCTTTGAACCACATCACGATGGGACAGCACAGTCTGGATGCTAGTGAGGTCCTGGGCAAGGGAGCACGAAAACCCACAGCTTGAATTGTCACAGAAGAAGGCTTCCAGAGCTTCCTGTGCCCACCCCGACCTTGGACTGCCCCGCAGCCCCCTTGCTGTGTCTGCTGGTGGCCTGCATAGGTGGGGCGCAGTGCTGTGGCCAGGGCAGTCATCTGGGTGGGCTGTGACAACATTGGCTGGGTGCTGCTGGGGGCAGCTGTCACAGGGCCTGGGGCTGGAGTCTTTCTGAGTCAGAATGCAGGGCAGGAGCAGTGAGGTGGATCCATCACAATGGGGGCTTCCCCCTTGGAGCCTCGGGCATCCCCGACCTGCTGCCTTGCCCTGTGCCCTCCACCTCCCTGCTCTGCTGTCCACATGTGACCACCACGCTCCACGTGTGCACACCTGGGTCCCCTGAGCTGAGATGTCAGCCTCCTTTAGTGCCGGTCTCAGGTAGCTGGGGCTGTGTGGGGCCTGCCATGACTGTGGCCTGTGCTTCCCTTCCTGAAAGGTCATGATGTACAGGCTCTGCTGTGTTCTCGCTTGGCAGGGCTGCCTCTCTGTGGTTTGGGGCACGTTGGAGCTAACGGGTTTGTTTTGACTTCTCTCTGGCCAGGCAGGTGCCTTGGGCTTGCCAGGGTCTGGGGGAAGGAACTTTGCAGAGACCGAGGCTTTTACCTCTTGATGTACGGGGGCTCTGTTTAGGGCCTGAAGGCAAAGAAGTTGGACACAGTTTTCCATGGGCTAGGTCTGGGCTCAGAGGCAAGGAAGGCCGGGCCTGTTGTTGCAGGAGGGAGGGCTCCAAGCATGCCCTCGGGGATGTGAGAGCACTGTGAGGCAGGTGGCCACATGTCCCAGAGGGTCAGGGCTGCCTGGGGCACGGGAGGGCACCCTGGCAGCAGAGCCAGGCCTTCTGTCCCCTGTGTCACTGCCCAGGACTCCCCACCCTGTTCCTCTCCCAGTTGGGGTAGGAGGCTGCCCGCTCTGCAGGCGCAGCGCAGCCTGGGCCCTGGGGAGCGGGGGTTGCCTGGAGGGGCACAGGTGCCCGGGGAACGGTGGCCTGGCTGCTGGTGGCTGTGGGAGGCGAGGCACGTGCCAGGCGTGCCCTTCTGTGGGCTGATGTGTTGGAGGCGCCTCCGCCTGCTTGTCGCGGAGCCTGTCAAGGATGAGCTCATGGCTGGCACCGAGCCCTCTGGCATTTGACGTTCTTTCCCAGCTCAGATGGGCCGACTTGTGCCCACTGCTCCTCCCACCTTGTCAGAGTCCTGGCCTGTCGGTCCCCCGCACGTGCTCGGCCCGCACCTCTCTGGGCCCTAACACTGGGTGGGGGAGGGGCCTCCGGCCTGCTAGGGGTGTCTGCGTTTTTCCCACTCGGTCGGTCAGCTCCTTCCTCGCTTTCCAGTGCTCCGAGTCCTGTCGTCTCTGTGCCTGGGGAAGCCCTTTACCAGCCTCTGTCTTCCCAGCTCTCCTTCTCCATTACGAAGCAGTTGCAGCCTTCCTTCCGGGCTCCCCGCTCAGCTCGGTCCTGTCCTCCCACTCCCAGGCCCTGCAGGACACACGCATCCCTGCTCTGGCCCTCTGTCCTGGTCCCCAGTGACTGAGTTGAGAGACTCTCGCCCCCGGGCAAGCTCAGGGCTTGTCTGCGTGCTCGGCGGGCTGGCTCCCCTGGGGCCTCTCGCTTACAGCCCTCCCACTTCTCCCTGCTCCAGGTCCTTCTGCTCTGTCCCTTGGACACTGTCCCCTAACCTGCCCTGTGGCAGGCCTCACGGACACCCATCTCCAGACCCACGACATGTCCGTGTCCCCTCTCACCTCCCTGGACATGCAGGAGGCCCCGCGGTCAGTGTCCACGTTGGACTCGGACTCCCACGCCCCCAGTCTGCTTGCCCCTCAGACTCACTGCCCTCTCTCAGGCTGACCTGAGTCCCCCACTTCAGCAGGTCCTCCTCACCCGCCCCTGGAGCCCTGGGCACCAGCTTGTCCTGCACAGCCCTGGGGACACATGCCTCCCCTCCCCTAGGCTGTCTCCTGGAGGTGGGGGCTGATCATCCTGGATTGATCTCCAGCCCCAGCTCCAGGGCCCCGGGGCTGAGGCTGAGCGCTCGAGCACAGGGAAGCCGTCTCAGCCAGACCCCCTGAGACCCGCACCCTCAGCTGCCTGCGCCCAGGCATGGGGTGGCGGGGACAGCCCTGGGTAGCCGGCCTGGGAGGATGAAGGGCTCCAGCTTGAGGCGGACACTGGGGTCGGAGGGTCCTTGCTATCGGGAGAAAATGTGGCCCTCGGGCCCGGGCTCCCCCCGCACCCCGCGGAGGGGTGTGCTGTGTCACGCAGTGGGGCTCGTGGAGCCGGGGTCTGGTGTGGGCACTGGGCTTGGTGCCGCTTCCCAGGCCAGTTCATGCTGATGCCACTTGCAGGAGTTCAGCACTGTCCTTTCGGGATGCCACATCTCGAGTGTCATTCTAGACCCTGCTGCTGCCTGTCCCTGTACTGGGGCCTCTTGTCTCCGTGACCCGACCAGCACGGCCAGGGTCCATGTGAAGCTCGGCGTTTAGGCTGGGTCCCCAGCGTCCCTCCTCAGGCCGGCACTGCTGACTCTCAGAGTGTTTAGAGTGAAGAGTCTTAGGCTCCCCCAGGGCAGGACAGCACTGCTAGCTGTTCAGGTCTCAGGGAAGTGCTGTCACTGTGGGCTTGCCTGATTCCGTGTCTCCTCGTTTAATGGAACAGCAAAGAGCTCTTTGGGGGACACACCCTGTGTGCACACACGTGCACCATGCACGTTCTGCACAGAAGCACAGGCCTGTTTCTGAGCTCTGGCACTCAGCTCCTGTCCGAGTGGGGCCCCCGAGGGCCCTGACACACCTCCCCTCCAGTGTCACAAATGGGCTGTGCTGTGCTGGCTCCACCCTCCTGGTCCACACCCCTCGCCCGTACCCAGCTGTCCTGTTGTCCCTGTGGAGTGCGGCGCCCACCCCTTGGGTCACAGACGCTCTCTCCTGTGTGCGCCATGGTCTGAGCCCAGCAGGAAGTGCCTCTTCCTCGCCGCCTGGGCCTCTGCCCTTTGCCTCCTCGGTTGCGCCTGCTGGAAAAAATAGTGTGTGGTGTGTGCACGCGTGCACCCTCGCACGTGTGAGTGTGGAGAACGCTGGTGGTGGGTGGGCTCGCCAGGTGAGGCTGCAGGTGAGAGCTGGGGTGCAGGGAGGGTTTCTCCAGGCCGGGGGGTGGAAGGGGCTGGGCCCTTTGAGCAGTGGCTCTCTGAGTCCTGGGACTACACAGCCCACAGTGGGAGTCACACCAGGGCCTTGCACACATGCGCTGTGTACGCTCTCATGAGGTGCGTGCTCTTGTGCACACAGCTCTGAAGCCAGGTCAAGAACCATGCAGACGAGGGACGTGCGCAGTAGATTCCTCTCCATTCCTGCCTCTTCTCCATTCGTGTTTTGTAAGTGCTGCTCACACCCGTCGAGCTGACCTGACAGGTCCTTGGAGGGCCACAGCTGCTGCAAAGGCCCTGGGCTCACGGCCGGGGCATGGTGCGCGGCCCCTTTGGCGGGTGGGCTGGGACCTGGGCCGCGCCCGCGCACCCGCTGAGCCCTTGGGTCCTCTCTGCCCCTCACGGACCTGCTTGTTAGTGCGCTGGGGCCGGCGGAGAGTTGCCTTAAAACTTAAGTGATCCAGTTTTTACAAGTCCAACCGGATTGTCACATGAAGGGTTTTCATCGTCTGGACTATTTATATCTTTCTCTTTGTGTTAAAAACATTGGATACATTTGGGCAACTCACAGGCCCTCGATTCCTTGTTTAGGAGACGTGGGATTATTTAACACTTTCTTTGTCCATGGCAGGAAATTTTGTTGGGGGCTCAAAATTTAAAATGTGTGTTGCTGTGCAGCACACGCCCCAGAGTGGCCTGGGAGCCGTGCATCTGACGTGCGTGTGTCCGACGCACTGATGGAGCCGACCTGGACAAAGGCCGGGCTCCTCGTGCGCAGCTATTCATGTAAATCACCTCAACTTTCTAAACGCCACCTTGAAGTAGTGTCCACGGAATGTACCTGAGTCAGCCCCAACGACGGCCAGATGTCCGCGGCCGGTCTGCGGACTGGGGGCGTTTGAACTCACATCATATCCCTAGGACACTTGTGAGTCCCTCTAAGACAAGTATATTTACCCTCGTGCGAATTCTAGCCAGGAGGGCACATCATAGACCTTTTGAGAGCCTCCTACTTACGGTCTGTGTTTAAATCCTCAGCCGAGAAAAATGCTAACTCACTGGGACCTTTTCCCTGGCAGCTTGTCTTTGTGGCTGTCCTTCCCTGGTGAGCAGAACTCCTGGATCTGGGGACTTGGAGGACCCAGGAAGTGCAGAAAATGAAAAGAAGCTACTCACCCAGACTGTCCTGGGCACAGAGTAAACACGAGGGACATCATGTCTTAATGACGGTTTGTCGGGGGGCAGCGGTCCGCACAGGCCTTTGGGAAGGCCCTCTCCCTGAGCTGAAGTTTGTCCCACTTGCCCACTGCGGAGTCTTCTTCTGGAATGATCTCTGGGGGCATCTGCACTTTTGCCATTTTGGACTGCCTCTTCTGTCAGCCAGGATGTGCCTAGAATATGCAGACCAGGCCACCAATGAAACACACTGTACCTTGCCCCTCCGCTGCCCTCACTCCTGGACCCCCAGCTCTGCCGCAGCCTGGTGTGCGCTCCCACCTCAGCGCGTGCACGGTGGCAGACAGGAGAGGTGGCACTGTGGTGCTTATACATTGTTTCTGCTCGCATGTGAACTTGGAGGACGCTGGTTTTATGTCCCCATGGGCCGTCCTTTTAGGTTAACGCCTGGTTGGGATGTGAACAGTTGCCAGGCTAAGTCCCGCACAGAGGGGGCAGGAGACCACAGGTCCAGGGCTGCGAGGCACGCTCCCGGCAGGGCTGTGCCGCACCGCTTTGCATGGGGAGCCATCCCGGCGTACGCCTCCCTTTTATCAAGGGCTTCTGGATGGAGCTCGCTGCCTGATGGGCATGGGAGCCAAACCGATGGCACCAGCTTTTGAGACAAGAAAAAAGTTTGTATTTGTAGTTCGACCGCCAGGAGACAGGAGGCAAGGCTCAGATTTATCTCCCCATCCAGGGCCCGGGCGGGCTTTCAGGGGGTTCAGCACCGGGTCTCCTGGACAGGGGCCTCGGCTTTTGGAAGGTCCCCCGTTCAGATTCTCGTCACAAGGCGGCCCCTCAGTTCCACGGTGGGGAGCCGTGAAGGACGCAGGTGTTGTTCATGGGTGGTGTGTCCACAGTTTGAACTCTGGTTCCGGCCTTGTTGGAAACGACCCGGGGCTGATCTGAGCTGGGTCTGCGGCCGCAAACAGATGGGGGGGGGGGGCAGGTATCTGTGAACTTTGAGCCCTCCCTGGCCCCTCCGGGCAAACCCTCAGCACACAGAGACCACCAGCCTACAGCTCCCCAGATGCCTAGAACTTTCCTTAGGGTTTGGGGCTTGGAAAGCCTTCCTTTGGCACAGCGACCCAGATGGGGAGGAAGGGAAGGAGACTCATTTGAGGCTGTCACTCAAAGGCTGGTGACTCTGAGTCCCTCCTGGAAGATGCTGGCCCCCTGAGGTACAAGGAGCCCTGACCCCTCCTCCTGGCAGGGTGGTGGTGGGTGGGGGCTCTTCCAGGGTCCCCTCTGAGTGCTCGTCACTGTCACCAGCAGCTCTGCACAGCCCTCCGGGGCGCTCTGGGCTCTGGGCAGCCATCAGCGTGACCCTCTCAGGTCTGACTTCCAGTTCCCAGAGCGCAGCCCTCGGTCCCCCGCGAGCTGCCCTCCTGAGCACCTGCTTTCAGCCGCTGCCGCCCTCATCCTCACACAGTCCATGCGGCCGGTCCTTCCTCTCCTGGTCACAGCTCCGGGACTGTCCGACTTCGGTGTCAGGGCTTCCCCACGTCTGAGGTCCGTCATCATCGGGTCTGCTGGCCCTTCCTCATGGTGGATTTTCCTTGGTTTGAGGGGAGCTTTGAGTTGTGAGCTCACGTGCATGTGGGCTCACTGTTTGGAACTCCCGTGGGCCTCTCTTGGGCCACTTTCTCCCCGGAAGGACTTGTGCTATGGCCGCCTGGCCTTGGGCATCTCCTAGTGAGTAGCCTGCCTCTGCGGTGACACTCGGCGCTGCCTGCCCAGTGATGGTGGCATCTCGTGACGGCTGTCCCTTCTGTCCCCTCTCTTGTGCCTCAGGGACTCCCCGTACTTCTCTGGGACCAGCAGTGTATTAGAAGCATGTTTGTTACTGTGCTGTCTTCCCAACTTTTCTGTAAATCTGAGGCTGCTCTAAAGGTTATTCAAAAATCACGCTTGTTGAGCTTTCCCTGCATCCCCTTGCTCTGCACAGAAGGCCCTACCCCGGCCCGAGGCGCAGCGCCCCCTCAGGGCCCTCAGAGGCTGCCCTGAGCCCGCCATGTCCGCGTGGCCCCCCACCTCGGGCATCATCACCTTCTCCCACCTCTCCGGCTCCAGTGACACCCTCTTTCCTTGCCGGTTTCAGCGCCTGTGTGGGGCGGGGTCTGCACAAAGAGGTTCTTTAGTGCCTTTTGTTCTGCCCACTGCAGCCTGAGAACTCAGCTTTAATCCTGTCACCTGGTCTGGCCCCGCCCTTCACGCTTAGGGAGCTCAGGCTCCTGGCTTGTTTGTCAGGTACTGTTTGTTACTGGCCGTCTTTGGTTTCCTGTGGGCCTGTAGATTTCCTCCTTGGAAGCTCGGAATGACCTGCCCTTGATGTCATTTAATGTCTGACACGCCTGTAGGTGATTTATGGTGAGTGTGGGGGAAGGACAGCCGTCACATGCCTTTGCCATTCCGGGGCAGGAGACCCACCTGCTTCTGTTAGGGTCGATGGCCAGGTCCCGGCTGCGGGGCTGCTGTTCTGCCTGCTGTCCGGCAGGGTGACAGTTCAAACCCTGGACCCGCAGCAGCACGTGGTTTTCTATGGGAAGCTGTTGATCAGGTGCCAAGACAGGGACTCAAGATGGTCAAAACAGTGGCAGCCCCTCGTCTCGCCCTTGGGATGCGGCTTCACCTCGTGGTCTGAGGTCGGACCCTTTCTTGGGGAGGAAGGTGGTCACTGAGCTGGGCTGCCGGGTCTTGCAGGTGTAACGCCCACCAGGTGAGGGCTGAGGCCAGATCTGCTTGGAATGGGAGAGGGCTCCCATCTTCCATGCAGGCTGGGGGCAAGGTTTGGGGGCCTTGGCCCTGGGGATGAGGGCGGAGCAATGAGGACAGGATGCCAGCTGACGCGGAGAGCCGTATTCCCGCTCCGTCGGCACGTGCGTTCTCTTGCCCCGCCACGCAGGCCTTGCGGTGCCCGTTGTCGTGGGAAAGCGGGCTTTCACTGGAAGCCCGGCCAGCCCCAGACCTCTGGGCCTCGCTTGTTTGCATTTTGGCCTGAGGGTCTGGGAAGGGGTGTGGTGTGTGGCCTGCCGCTGAGGAGGCACAAGTCTGCGGAGTGAGCCGGCTAGTCTGGGTGCTCTCCTCCCCTCCCTCTGTTGCTGCGCTTTTGGCAACACCCTCCCTACCTCCTGCCTCCTGGCCCACCTGCCTCGGCAGAGAGGCCTTGAGTCCAGTTCCCAGCTGTCGCCCTGGGTTCTGCAGCAAGGATGGAGCTGCGGGAGGCAGTCCTCTGTGGCATGGAGCAGTGCCTGGGTTCACCCTTACTGGGGGTGGGGGGGTTCCTGTACACCTCACCCCCCAACCCCAGTGCCAACATGGAAGGCGCGCTGCTCTCTGGGGCTGTGGCCAGTACTCTGACCAGGACCAGCCAGGGTGCAGCCACTCTGTGCCGCACACCCTCTCCAGTTCCTCAGGCCAGGCCCCCTCCCCCTGTCCAGATGGGAGTGGCAGCCTCGGAGCTGTCTGACCTGCAGGCACACTCCCAAGTAGATGTTCTCAGCCACCTACCTGCCTGCCAGTCACAGGACTACAGTAGCTTTTGTTATTCTGAGTGTCTCTCATTCCGCAGCCTCCTCCACAGCCTCCAACTTGCAGTACTGGCTGCAGCGCGGGACCTTGTCCCTGATGCCCCCGAGCCTACCCCTCCTCCCCTCCAGCCTCACCCTCTTCCAGATGCCCTCCTCCCGCACCTTGCGGCGGTGGGCCTGGTGGTCTGCCACCTGGGGAGCTGTTTGAGCTCTCCAGGCCTGGGGTCTGCCCTGGAGAGGGGAGGCTGCGGCACAAGTAGCCTGGCTCCAGGGCGTAAGCACTGAGTGGGGTGTGGTGTGTGCAGGGCCACACCGGCACCCGGCCCAGCTGACTGGCAAGCCAGCAGCCCTGAGACTGGCCGCTGGCAGGCTACCTGCTTCCTTGGCACTGTGTGAGCCCCCAGCCTGCTGCCCTCTGCCGTCAGACCGAGATGTGGAGACGTGCTCTCCCCGAGGCTGTTACTAAGGCTGTGGTGTCTAGCGTGCTGTGGTTTGTTCTTTTCCAGGGAATAGGATGGGGACTTCCGCTCCATCCTGATGTGGCCTGGCTCACCCACTGGCGTGGGCGGAGTCTAGTCAGGAAGTGGGAGCGTTACTGACTCACTGAGGTGTCTGGCTTTCCCCGGACACCTGCATGAGAGCGGGGCCTTCCACAGCGACCCTGGTTCTGTTTCGCAGGTAGACGTGCTGCTTCCCGACTGTTGTCATGCGGCCTAACTAACTCATGTCTCTCTCTCTTTTCTTTCAGTCTGCAACTGTGTCTGATGGCGGTGAGTAGCATTTCCAGTGCATATTTCTATTATTTGTAAGGACGTTTTCAAATTGGGAAAGTGTATTTGCCATTGACTCCCTCAAAATAGGTGTTTTCTTGGCCATTTCCGTCCTGTGGGGTGGGGTTTGGTCAGGACTAATTCAGGGGGCTTCCCCCTGCTCCCAGGTGGCGCGGCATGTTTAGGAGCTGTTCACCGCAGAGACATGTCACGAACCTGAATTTCAGCATGACAGGCACTGCGGTCGGCGAGGCATGGGCTGCGGCACATCCTGCCGCGCACCTGGGCCTGGCAAGTCCCAGCCTGCTGCCCCTGCGGTCGAACCAGCTGGGAACCAGCAAGGGCTGAGCTCCGAGCCCTTGCTGAATTTGAGCAATTCCGGAAATTCGGGTGACACTCTCAGCTGCCCAATTTCCCTGTCTCAGGAAAAGTGTTATAGATGAATTGTTACAGAGTTGGGGGTGGGGGAGTAATCAAAAGCTTTGTCTTTAAATAGTTTTATGCGTGGGAATTCTGTGAATGGGACTGACCCGCAAAGGAAATGGCCAAAGGTGTCTCATTTCATTTACAATTTCTCTGACGTAATATCATTTTAGTTCAGTGATTTTTTTTTAACTCCAAGATGACTTGGAGAGTTTCTTCCAAATATTCCTTGTTTCTTATAATAACTCATAAAAGTCCTTATGCTTATAGGTTCTATTCACATGATTTTAATTAATCTGCTCTTGTCTTTTGGGAGCTGAACTTTACGATTCACCAAAGGTGCCAGCGTTCTCTCCTCTTTTACGTGCGTCTGACTCGCAGAGGCCACCAGAGGCACCTCTACTGTCGGTTCCAGAGAAACTGTCCCCTTCCTGAGCCTTTGTGTTGTGTTGTCCCAGGACCAACCGCTGGCCTCACCTGGGCCTGCGAAGGGTTGCTTTCCCCGAGGACAGGGGTGGCGTGGTGGTGGCGGCCCTGGGTCCCTCCGTTGGGGAAGGTGCTGCCCGCTGTGGGGACGGCCAGCCCTGGGCAGGGCGAGAGGCACGCCTCTGGGGTTCCGGGTGTGCTCACACCTGCAGACAGACCAGAGAGGTCCTGAAGCTTGTGTTGAGGGACCTCTTTGTTTGATAAAAGGAACTGTGTCCCCTGTCTCATGTGCAGTGAAAACCAGGTCGTTAGCCCGACCTCAGCTGGGAGTGGGAATAACTTCCTTAAAGGAAACTGGACCTGTCCCAGATCCAGGGTGAAAGGGAGCGGTCTACAAGGGTCTGGTCGTGCTCCTCCTCCCTACCTGTTTTCAGGGCTCTTTGCGGGTAGCAGTCTCATTTCTGCAGGAAGCTTAGCAATTTGAGAAGTTTGTTTAATGTGTTCAGTTGAATCATAAACATTAAGCCTTATTTGTCTCTGAAGTCTCTTCTGTCAGCGGCAGATGCGAGAGCCTCGGGGAGTTTTAGTATAAGCTGTGTTGTACTTTTCTAAAGGCTGACTCACATGCCTGATGTCCTTTTTAAGGAAGAGGTGTCCTGGCTGGTGGCTGTGGTTCCCTTCCATGGGGGCTTTCCACCTCTCTCGTCCCGCCTTCTCTTCCCACTTCTGACTGGGAGCCCCTCTGCGGCAGGTGGGGTGAGGGGGAGGCCACCTGCATGAGCGCCCTGAGTGTCAGGGCTGGCACCAGGCAGCTCGGTGTTTTTCAGTCCGTCTTTGTCTGCTTCCATTTACGCCCTCAGTCCCTTCACTGGTTGTAAGTGGGAAGAAAAGGCACTCTCACTTAACTTGCATGTCACTTCTTGGACGCCTGGGTGACGTTCTGCCATCTTCTCCGGTGCCAGTGCCGACACAGGTCGAGAGAGGCCAATTACGCAGGGCCATGGAGACCCCAGTGGGGGCTGCTGAGCACAGAGCCGCAGAGGGACCCCCACTGGCTGCTGAGGTTCACGTGCTCTCGCTTCCCACCCCATTGTCCCCGAGAGCCCCTCCAGTTCCTGACCCTGCTTCCTGGGGACACCTCCGGGGGACAGATGAGACCCCATCCAGGCCGCTCTCCCCAGCAGGGGACAGCAGCGTGTCCAGAGGATCCAGGCGGAAACTCGGAACTCGGGATGCTTCCGCCTGGGGGTGTTTTGCGTCATGTGGGGCAGGACGGCCAGGCTCACCCGGGGTGGGGGAAGGCACTGCGGCTCCTTACAGGGACTTGGGCCCCTGGGAGAGTGGGGTCGGCTCTCCTTCCAGCCTCGTTCCTGTGACGAGTGAGCCATTCCCTCCGGAACACTCTGTGTCCAGTTGGCCTGGTCCGTGAGGGGCCTGGGCCTGTCCAATGGTGATATTCCGCCCTGTGCGCTCTCCCCATGCGGTGCTGCGGCCGCGCTTGCAGAGGGTCACACCATTGCCACTTCTACAGCCTTGTTCGGCTCCGGGATTTTCTCTTTCCTAGAAGGAGAGGGGCCCTGATGATGGCCGCCCGTGAGGGAGGGGCAGCAGCCCATCCCTGTGGAGGGCCAGCCAGGCCACGCTGAGGCCCCGGGAGGCAGGTCCGACCTCAAGGAAGGGAAGAACATTCTGGCGTTAGAGAGAGACTTAGAAACAGTACTGCTGCCTCGTGGGGGAGACTCAGACGTGTGGGCTCTGGACCCTGCACAGCCGTGGTGGTGCAGGGGCGGGGCTGGGTGGGCCGGGAGTAGGTGAGACCCTCCCCTGTGGGTGGGACAGAGCCCCCAGTCCCCTCATCCTGGGGCTCTTGTACTTCGCTGCTTTATTGTAACAAAATTGGTCCATTTTATTTCTTTTTCATTTTTCACTCAGCACTAAGCAGCTTTGCCAGGACTCCCCTCCCACCAGCTCATATAGCCTCAAAGGTTGAGTGCTTTCTGCCATTTCTGGATCTGACTTCTGAAGTGGAGAACTTGGGGTGTCAGACACCCACATCCACTGGCACCTGTTAGGCTGTGAGCGTGGGCAGTTCGGCCCTGGCTCCTGGCTCTAGGACACGTCCACGCGACACCTCCGCGCGTGCCGGTCCCACAGTCTCCCGGGGGGTGCATCCATGTCCTTGATGGTGTTCGTGACCTTTCCGCAGCCCAGCCCCCTACCAGGCTGCAGCATCTCCCCACTCCCTTCGCCAAACTAAACTCCTGCCCCTGTGCACGCTGCTTGCCGACCTGGCACCTGACCTGGCAGCCCTCTCTGCCTGCTCAGAGCTGCCACAGCACTGTGTTAGTGCTTCCCCCTACCCTGCCAGGCACTGTCCCCCCACCCTGGTCCCCCAGGGCCCCTTAGGCACACCTCACTCAGCGTTGTCCTGCCACCAGCGCGCTGTCCTCCGGCCTGTGTCAGCCCCTCAGATAAGCCTGTGCCGACCACCAGCCCTTACTCTGAGTACCAGCCCAGCTTCATTTCCTTTCACAGCTGCCAAAAGGCCCATTGTTCTCATTTTTTTCTGCATCATGGGTTTTGTTTGCTCCCCCACTCACTAGAAGGGACGCCCATGGGTGGCTCAGGGTTGTCCTCAGCACCCTGCACAGCAGATGGCGCAGAGGCAATGCTGAATGAACGGCTGTGTCGCGGCATTTGAAGGTGTGGGGACCTCAGCCAGAGTGTGGGCGGAGACCTGGGCTGGGGCACAGTGCTGCTTTTCTGGAGAGACCCTCTCGACGGGGAGAGACAGCTCGGCAACTTGCAGTTGACGACACGCAGAGGCAGCTGCGTCTGGCTGGTGGTGGCCGGGCTGCCCAGCTGGCGCGCTTCTGCTCGGGCATGGATGGCCTCTCCCTGGCAGCAGCCAGCGTCCGGGCAGCTGGGCCTGTACTCTGTGTCCCCCACAATCTGCATCACTCACCTCTTCTTAGCTCAGACACCCCACTTTGAGGTAGGCTGTAAACCGTGTGCCATAAACTAACAGGCAGCAGCTTCTGATATTTCTGATTGTTGTTTTAACACAGAAATGTGGACCTTTTTGAAATTAGAACGTCTGAGAAAGGAGATGAGCCTTCTTTAATTCTCGTTTCTGAGTAGAGATGGGCTTGGGTTTTAAAGCTGCACCCCCCTGCTTCTCTCAGTCGGCCCCTTTTCTCACGGAGCACAGCTGGAACTGAGGGAGCGACAGGCTGTCGGGGCGGGGCTGGCAGGTTGGGAAGGGGCAGGGCAGGCGGTGTGGTGGGGCTCCTTGTCGTGTGGTGGCCGAGGAGCCCTGACCTGCCAGAGCACGTGCGGCCACACCAGCTCTCATCCGCCGGGGACACCGACCGTGGCTTCATGAACTCGGGGCCCGCGCCTGCTCCTGCTCAGTCCTGGGAGCTCAGAAGTGGGGAGACTCACCCGTCGTGACTGATCGCTGATGCTAGTAGCTGAGGCCTACTTAATGTGGTGGTCAGAGCGGGCGCTGACTCATTCTCAGCCGACCATTCGGAGTGCCTGAGGTCGTATCGTAAAATGGCCCATAGAGGACGGTGTCAGAGAGGAGGGCAGTAGTTGAGGTCCAAGTGTGCGGGCGCTCCGCCTCGCCCCTGGTGTCAGTGATGGCCTCCTGCACGAGAGTTCTCTCTTTTCTTTTAAAACTATCTGTTTTAACTTTTCCCACCTTATTGAGGCACAGTTGGCGAGTAAAATTGTGTGTGTGTAAGGCGTGCGGTGTGACGACTTGGTAGAAATCCCACTGTGAGTGCTCGCCATTCCAAGCTGACCCTCCGGCACGCGGTTCCCTCCGTGGTTGCTGGCTTTTGTTTTTGTGGTGAGAACTCTCAAAGTCTGCGGTCTCAGGCAGGGTCGAGTAGGTAGAGCATTGTCGTCAGGTGTGGTCACCATGCTGGGCCTCAGGTCCCTGGAACCCGCTCATCTTCTGATTGAGCCTTTGCGGCTCGACCAGTGTCGCCCCCGCGGTGCCCCGCTCCTGGGGATGGCTGGCCGCCCTCTGGCTCTGCGGTAGCTTGTGCAGGCTCCACGGGGGGGAGTCATGCAGTACTGGACTCTGCCCGGCTGATTTCCTCTGGCACGATGGCCTCCGGGTGCATCCGGGCTGTGGAAGAGGCAGGGTTCATTCTTCTTTAAGAGCAAATGACATTTGCAGTGCAAGTCGTAGTTTCTTTATCCGCTCGTCTCCCTCTCCCGTGCACACTTGTCTTCGCATCTTGACTGTTGTGAACCTGCAGTGACCTGGGGGCGCAGGTGGCTTTGAGATCCTGATTCCAGCTCCTTTGGGTAAGTACCCAGAAGTGGAATTGCTGGGTCATATGGGAGTTTTATTTTAATGCTTTAAAATTTTATTTATTTATTTTTAGAGAGAAGGGAAGAGAGGGAGAGAAACATCAGCGTGTGAGAGAGAGATCAGTTGGTTGCCTCTCACAAGCCCCCATCCGGGGACCTGGCTGGCAACCTAGGCATGTGCCCTGACCGGGAACTGAACTGGTGGCACTTTGGTTCTCAGGCCAGCACCCAACCCACTGAGCCACACCAGCCAAGTCTCATTTTAATATTTTGAGGAAACTCCACGCTGTCTCCACAGTGGCTGCATCAGTCTGCGTTCTCACCAGCAGTGCAGAGGGGTCCCCTTTCTCCACGTCCTCGCCACCACTTGGGGTCTGTTGATCTGTTGACAGTGGCCATCCTGACAGGCATGAGGTGACAGCTCATTGGGGTTTTCATTTGCATTTCCTTGAGATTAGTGATGTTGAGCATCTTTTCATGAACCTCTTGGCCATTTGTATGTCTTCTTTGAAAAAATGTATACTTATGTCCTCTGCCCACTTTCATCTGGTTATTTGGCTTTTTGTTACTGCCTTGTATGAGTTAGGGGCCATCACTAAGCAGTCCAGCCCTGCGGCCCCTGGCACTTGCTGAGCGAGGCCCAGGGGCTGCACGAGGCCAGCGAGGAGGACCTTGGAGCCCACAACTCCCCCAGGTGGCATGTGCTGTGTGGCAGCCCCATGCCCGGCGTGCTCGGTTTGGTTCCTGTCCTGATGACCCTGGTGGGCAGGCCCATGTGTCCCCCTGCAGGAGGGCGGAGGAACGACTCTAGTGCACTGCACAGCAGGACACGAGAGCGCTGACACTGTCCCTGCAGTGGTGACGGTGAGCCTTGGGGACATGCTCGGCAGAAGGAGATGACAGACTGCGCTTCTGTGTAGGCCAGAGGCTGGGATAGCAGAGCGCGGCTCACAGAGCGAGGCAGTGCTGCGGGGCGGGTGGGGCTTGGGTCTTTGGTATCCACTGCCTTTCACATTTCATGTTTGAGGAGAACGACCTTTCCTGGTTAAATGGTAGTTTTGCATTGTAAATAATTCAAGTTATAAGAAAAAGTGAGACAGAAAATGGTCTTTAACAATCAACAACAACCTAGAAGTAGGTGCATGCTGTCCAGTGTGTGCACGGGGCAGTGGGGCAGGGACCGCGGTTGAGCCATGCCAGCAGACTCACCATGTCGTCATTGCGGGTTGCATTGCTCAGGCTGTGTCCTCACTGCTCCGAGTCCCTGCAGCTCCTGTGGCTTCGTAGCTTGTTTCCACGTCTTACCCTTTCTGCCTCCTCTGGGTGCAGGCCACAGACTGCCTCCCACTGGCATGGAGTGTAACTTCAGCGCCATCTCTGGGCCCTGGGCCACCGGCTGCATCTGGAGTGAGTGAGTGGGTGGGAGCAGGCGTGCCGTCCTCATCACAGTTGTCGCTGGCTTTGCCAGGGAGGGTCCCAAGGGCCCCCGGTGTCCCATCCCTCACGTCTCTGCTTCTTTGAGAAAGTCCATTCCCGTTAGACTCAAAAGGCGGTTTAGTTGTAAAAATCTTTTTGCTACATCAATTAATTTGATTTTCAGATATATCTTGCGTCTTTTTTACTTTTTATTGGTTCTGTAACAGTATTGATTTTGTCCTAGATTTGTTTAGTCAGCTCTGCATTCTCCTCTTTCTCTCATAGAACATGAAGAATCCACCCATTCACCCACCCACCCATCCACCATCTACTATCCATCCATCCACCATCCACTATCCATCCATCCACCATCCATCATCCACCCATCCACCATCCATCCA
>VMDR010011873.1:0-27629 GCA_007922815.1 Macrotus californicus
AGGTGTACAGATATAGGGTATTAAGCATTGCAGTTGCCAATATTGGCTATGTCATGTATGTAGGCATAGGTATATGCAGTGATATAAATTTGGGGTATATACATATATGTAAAAAGATGAAATAAAAGCTTTTTACTGTGAGTTCAGTAAAGTGTTACTTACAATGGAATATATTACTTCAATAAAAACGTCATTTATTTGGGTAATATAAGATTTCTATTCCATTGATTATAGTTATTTTATTATTTCAATAAAAATCAAGAACAAAAATAGTTACTACTCTGAGGCATTATAAAGATAAGAAAGAAAATTTATTTTTGCTTAACTATTTCAGGAATTTTTTATGAAATCAGGTAAATTTCAGTATTTTCATGGAATCAGATGTTGGGAGAGTCATAGGCATCAATTTATTAAGGTTGTTGTTTAGTCTTTTAGACACAGAATTACAAAACTATTTAATATTTAATGATTTGTTTTTCTAGTTCTGTGTAGGTGCTCCCTTCTTAAAAAAACCTCGCAGGCCTGCAGTGGGTGTTATTACAGCTGCTGAAATAATGGTTAACTGAGCTCCCAGCAGATCCTTTCCTCTGCTTGCAATGTCTGTCCGCCATCTTTGTTTGCTTGATTCCTAATCACCCTTAAAAGTTCTACCTACTCATCCCTTCTTTAATAAGTATTTGTAACTCCTGAAATAGATTTAGTTATTCCTTTTTTGACCTACTTAAAAGTTTGCGGATACTTTCTGTGTTGACACTGGTCATGCTCTGTGGTAATTTTTTGCTTACTCTTCCATCCCTGTAATTGGTTCTTGTGGGTAGACACGTTTTTTTCCTCAGCTGTAAATGCTCATTGTCTGGTATATAGAGCATAGGATAAAAATGCTTATGGAGTGAGTGACTAGTAGCACTTTAACAGTTTTCCCTGTATCCAGAATTTTACAGAATTCTAATTCAAAAATTTCAATTCAATTTGCTCCTTAAAATATTGCAATAGAACTCCTCTTAGTCCCTCATGTATTTACAAAAGACTGTTGGAGAAGGCTAGACTCCAGAATCCAACATCACTATGAACAACACTGGCTTGTGCAGCTAAATGTAAACTGGAGACAGAGAAGTTAGATGGCTTCATGCGATGGAATTGGAAGAACTTCCAGAACTGAGGTATTCTCTTAGTGTTCCAGAGGGACACATAAATGATTCACTCCTGCCAATAACCGAATAGGTGTTTGCCCATGCTCCACCTATTTCAGGTTTTAAAGGTAAAAATATTCCAGGTATTTTGAGATATTAGCTTGAGTTAATTGACACTGTATAATTGGAATTGCATTTGGAACACATTAGGAGGTTATTTTTTTTCCCACACATTATATGAACTCTACGAGGTGGATAGAAGGTATTGAAACATAAATGTGATCATATTTTACATATTGAAACCCACGAGTACTTCTGAAATATCTTAGAGAAACAGGTGTTTTTTGTTTTTTGTTTTTGGTAAAACTGGAGATAGAAATTATCCGATGCAAATCATTGCAGTTGCATGTGCAAAGGCGGATGGACGTGCTATGCTAGAACCTTGTTCACTGTGATGAGCGGTGCATTAAGCTCTGTTGAACACATTGTGATGGAACAGAACATCATGTGTTGCCACACAACATTATTAAACCATTCCTTACTCATTTTTGCCTGTATTCACAGTTTTTGTGGCTACCCCGAGGAGGTAGGTGGTCCCAGGCTGGTTCAGTGATCCTATGACGCCATTAATGACCCAAGTTTTTCCAGTCTTTCTGCTTCATCATCCTTGGTTGGTGGCTTTCTCCTGAATGTTTTCTTAGGGTCACAATGTGGCCACTAGAGCCCCAGCTATCCCATCTAGGTTACATTTAGGAGGAAGGAAGTAGGAAAGGGCAAAAAGCGTACACCACCTTTGCTGGAAGCCCCGCCCCACCTTTTTCTGCTCACATTTCATTAACCAGATTTCAATTTCACGTGGCCATCCGAATCTCAAAAACATCACTTTTTTGGTGGGTATACTGCTGCTTTCCTTAAGGCAAGAAAGAAAGGAAACGAGCAGTCTATGTAATAAAACACTGAGGAAGATTAAAGTGAGTTCACCAGTAGAATTACACATTCCCCCGTATCACGTTAAGTGCAAATCTCTGCCAGAGCTCCACCAGAGTTCTCCCTGAGAAGATGGATAGAACACTGTGACAGACAATTTCGCTGGCTCTCTGGTTATGAAACTGTAATGAATATAAAGTATAAGTGGGCATGGGGTAAAGTAAGAAATGGAGGGATTTCCTTTGTATCCCGAAGTTCTCTAAGACAGGAAATCACTCAGTGAATGCTAAGATTATAAACAAGTCCATCCACTTGACTGTAAATTGCATGAAGGTCAAGTTCGAATCTCACTTCTTTGTCACTCTGTCTTCAGTTTCCAATAAAGAATTTGGCACTTGGCATACTGTCAGTGACTGCTAATATTTTTGGAGGAGGGCAAGCATAGAGATTTTGGTCTAAGGTGATACTGACTTTATCAGCTTAAGCAATTCTTCTTTCACTAGGTAGTTCCTTCTCATATTTTCCAAAAGGCAGTATTCATAATTTATATCTAAGATTAGTATCTAAAGTCCATATAATGCCCCACGGAAACTTCTATCAAAGGTGGCAAACAAAAAGCCACAGGAATATTTTGTTTGGTATCAGTAGTATTGAGTTCATGGCCAGCGTTTAATAATTGGGACATGTCACAGACAAAGTCTGGATTCTGGCTAGACTTAAAACAGTAAAGATGCTGCCACATCGGGCACATGTGGCCAGGCAACGATCAGGGCCTCTCACCAGGCACACCACATTCTCTGTGAAGCCCGCTTCAATCATTCCCCTAACGTGCCTGGCATCTGAGGACATCTGTTTTTTGGCCCCTGCTCAAGGCCACAGATACTACCTATTTGTGCAGGCAGATGCTTTAGGGGTTTAACTTGTACACCTAATTTTTATTTCATGTGATCCTCTTTCTTATCAGGTCTGCTTCTGTTTGATTCATGGAACAGACCAAAGAAGCTTACAAAAAAGAAGTGTCATAGGAAAGTGTTTTTCTTATTCTCACTCAGCAGCTGAATGTAACACACAGTATAATTTCTGGGCTGGCTGACTGACAGACTTCCAGTGTTTTTTGAAGTGACTAGAAGGTAATGCTGCCTTCTTTCATAAAATCACTTCTAATAAAATAAATCTTCAATTCTAAAAAGTGTTTGGGTTTCTCTAACATAAAAAAATAAATTTCTAAAAAAAGAACCCATGTATATGCTTATCAGTATGTTGCCATATTGATGTTAAATAACATTTAATCACCTGGGAGTGGGCAGAGTCCCCCGAAGGGGATTCTTTGTGAACCTCAGATGTTCGTTAAAGAGCTGACAGTATTCTCCAGTAGTTTCAAGTCAGTGTTTCAGATAGTGAGGGGCCTTGTTCTAAAGTCACACAGGTAGATGTAAATGACCTTAAGTCGAGTGTTTTATTAACAGGGTTAAATAATGTATTCCATGAAATATTTTAAAAACTCAAGTGATCATGGTCCCAGGCATGAGATACAACAGTCTTTTACCCTATGGGTGGAGAGCAAGAGACTGAGCCTGAGTTCTACTACAATGAACTTGGGACCTGGACTCCTTGCTCCTAGCATTTTATGTTTTTTAAATTTATTTTTCTTATAATTTTCCATGACCATTTATATTCCTTATGTCCCCCTCCTGCCAGCAATCACGGCCCTGTTGTTGTCCATGTCCCTGAGTCCTTTTTTCTTTTTGCTCAATCCCTCCACTCCCAACCCACCCCCACCGCCAGAGCATTTAGCAAGTGAGTACCTCCTTACAGCTGCCACGTCTGCTTTCTCTACATTGAATTCACGTTGCATTCAGCACTCTTAACAATTTTCATTCCAGCACACTCTACTTTCATAGACATTGGTTAAACGCCTATCAAATTGAAGTATATTTTAACAAACTAATAACTTCCTTTTCTATAATAGAATGTTTTAAAACACTTATATGGTACTGAATAATTTAGTTCAGTTATATGATGACAAGACTAAACAAACTTTCTCGAGAGTTCTGAGTTTTTCATTTCATTACTTAGCTCTGAGCAAGCAAATAGAGATGAGCTATGAAATTTTAAGACTTTGCCTTGAAACATGATCTAGTTGACTTATAAAATTTGAGATGTTGACAAAATGTGCAGTCAATAATCAAATAAATGCAGTTACTTCATTTTATGTCAACAAAGAAGGTGAAAAGTGCAACTTAACTGGCTTGGTGAGCTTGGAGGGAGGGGCTGGGAACGTAGGAGAGACAACAAAGAGATAGTTGGTAAGATTTAGTGGCTTGCTTCAGCAGGGGTGGTGAGAAGGCAGTGTGACAAAGTTCAGTCGGGTCAAACAAAGTGCAGAAACTTCCTCGTAGACACTGAAGGGAGGTCGTGGCATGGGCAGAAAAATGTTCCCGTGTTGTAATCTAGAGTCGGTTAATATGATAGTTGATGTGCTGTTGCTGTCTAATCCTGCTGTTCCTTTTGATCCAGGAAGTAGAGAAATCACCTTATCTCTCATGTACCAGGATGATATAATTAAAATAGGACATGTTTTTGAAGTGAGGTATTTAAGGGCTTCAAAGAAGGTGTAGAGTGTGTAGGATCAGCACATGTCTACTTCTCAAAGGCTGTTATGAGGACACATTTATTTAGAAAAGACATCCTTTTGAAAGAAGGACTGCCTCGATAATGATAAATTGTATATGTAATGTCTATTGCATTATATACATTGCCTAAGATATATGCAGTTTATTCCAGGACCTAGCTAGATCTTGGCAAAAATATGAGTCACATCTTTTATGCTTTTAAAAAAAAAAACTTCTATGGAAGATATCACCCAATTGGCAAACAGATACACAATTTTCATTATGTCTCCAAATTAAGCTATATCAGCACACTACCATAAATATAATGAAGTAAATAATTTTTCTTTTGCAAGGTAGAGCATTTGTTTCAGATGAGCTGATGTCTATGATTTTGCATATGTGGCTATTTGGCACGCCTTTTGTTTCTGACCCTATCGTTGACCTTGGAAGTGGCTTGCTTTAACCATGATGGATGTACCAAAAGATTTATTTTTGTCATCTAAGAGTTGAGTCTTAGGCTATTGGGAGCATGAAAACTGCTTATTGAAAGTAGGCTTGGCAAACCTTTGCTTTCAAATAATCTTCCAGAAGCTCATCTAATTTTGCTAATTAGCAGGAGATAAAATATGCCCACATTGTCCTTTCCAATGACTTGAACTCTCTGCCCTTCCTTGATGATAATAGTATTAAATACATGTGTACTTATTGCATTGAATATTAATTAGCATGAACGGAGAAGAAAAGATTTTGTCACACACCAATAACACTTTCATGAAATTAATGTTTAATTCCACGTAAGTACTTTAATGCCCCCTCTGAGCTGGTACAAATAACAAAGGTAACATGATTTTAATTTGCTGATCTACAAAAAAAGTTTAAATAAACTCTGATTACTGAAGTCTGATTTTAATAAATAATTCAAGAATGAAAGAACTGTCATTTCTGTGGGAAGCAAAGGGAGACCATTCAACTGGTAGTGACCTTGTCACTGAAAATTAAGCTCTTTCTCCGAATCCAAAAATCAAAGCTTAAAAGGCCACTCTCGCCTTAATATTTCATTAACTTTTCGAAATGAAATACCTATTGATTAGATTTTCTTTCAGATAATAAATTCTACATGTCTGCTCTGTCACTTCAATTACAGTATTTACTTGTACACAAGGAAAATGTTTTTACATCTGAAATTAGTGTACTTTTTCAAAATAACATACTGTGCAGGTTCAGGCAGTATAATATTTTTTTCTCTGAATAGAATATCGCCCCATATTTTTAAGAGCATCTATTCTTTCTCTTCTAATGTTTTGCTTATGCTGTTCTCCGCTGCCCAGAGGTTCTTTCCTCCCTTCTATAGGTCCTCAGCAAAATCTTATTCATCATTCAGAGCTTGGTTCCAGTGTTACCTCCAATGCGAGCCTCCCCAGGCTCTTTTTCCAAGGTAGAGCAATCTCTTCTCTTCCTCCGGCTTCTATAGCACAGTTAGCACACACTATCGGTGTGGCTGTTACTGTGCCACATTGCCTCAGCCCCTTAGCGGTCTCTAAGCCACTTCTGGCCCGTCTTCATTGTATTTTCACCTCTAGTGCCTAGTCCAGGGGCAGGCAGGTAAGGCTGTTGAATCGAAAAGAGTGTTACACCTTTTGGAAGTCTCAGGGTTTAGTATGACCCTTTGGTTTCCATTTCTGCTCTGTGGGAATCGATGCAACTTCAGGGATCTTTATCGTTTAATAGTTTACATGAAGTATCTCACATCTGGCAACTATCACTCCCAAACCCAATCATAAATAACATTCAAAGTAGGTATTTTACTTCCTTTATTAAAGAGGAGCTAAAGGGAGCAGCAGACTTTGTCAGCCAACTTCGAGAAAGGAAATACAGGCCACTCAGACGTCAGAAGAGTGTGTATGTTAGGTGATACAGTGTGTTCAGTGTTCTTGAAGGATCAAACACCAAGTTGTATTGAACTCAATTTTCCATCTTCTCCAACAGTGTCTCGGTTCATAGTAAAGACCCGTTGGCGTGAGAGTGCTATAAAGCAGAATGTCTTGGGAACTTTACCCGCCCATCAGACACGTTTGTCTTAAACTATCCGACGGTGCTAAATTTACCCTCTAAAGGGGGTGAATTGAATTATTAAATGCACCTTAAAAAGTGCTGGCAAGGAGTAGATTTTATTTTCCAGCCATTATAGCATGGCCCTTATTCAGTATTTCCGAATCCTCTTGTGGAAAGCAGAACTTGTAAACATTCACTTGGGACCTGGCTACCAGAACAGTAACCCATTGGCCCAAAGACTGTCCCGCCCAGATTCCAGTGGTTGCTGGAAAGAGTCCAAGGGTTACTTCTACAAGGGAAACAAACTGGACCCTTCCTCGTGCTCCCATTTGTGGATGGCATGCTGCCCACACTGTTAGTTTGGGGGTACTTCTGTTCACCTCAGCCTCGAAGCCCAGTTAAGACTTTTCACTGTTTACATGGGAATTCTCAAAGCCACGCGAGGTGGGAATCTGGGTTCTGGTATCGGTTATTCTGGGTTTAGTGCTCTGCTCCCTGGGATATATGAGCTGTGTGTAGTGTGAAGTGCTGTAACTAACTGGGGGGCCTGACTAACTGTGGAGGCCACCATCTGCAAGGTCATTGGATCGGTACCAAATGTGACTTGACTTTACTGGGATAAAACAGTGGGCAGACAAGGTAAGAGATGGTGGAGAAGAGGCAGGGGAAAACCCCTCAGCACAAAATCCCCACAGTTGAATCTTCCAGTTGTCGGGACAAGTTCCTCCTGGCAAACTGCATCAGCAGAGTGAGCCCCAAGCCACTGTCATCTCTCTTTCTGAACCCAGGCAGGCAAGTCTTGGTTCTGAGTTTCTATCATGCTCCATAGTAAGAGAGAATCAGAGTGAAGAAGTGAAGAGGAAGACGTTGAACCAGGGCAGAAGAATCAGATCTGCACTGAGTTCCTTTTCTTCCACTCATTAGCTGTGACTTTGGCACTTTGCCCAAACTCCCAGATCAGTTTTCTCATGTCAAATAATAATTAAGTCTAGCTCCTCCCCAGTGGGTTTCTTAAATAAAGTTTCAAGAGATGTTGTCCATAGGAATACTTCAAAAACTGTAAAATATATATTTTTGACAAAACAGATATTAAATATATACCACAGAGCATGTGCTTAAAATTTTTCAGCCACAAAAAGTGATTTTTTAAAAGGAAAAATGCCTATCTCCCTTGCTTAGACTTTGGCTATCCCTGTACCTCTGACTACTTGTGGGGTGGACTGCTGTGGACAGAGCATCAGTTACCACACGAGAGTGTGCATGGTTTCCTCGCCTGTAAATTGGGGACAGTAATACCCACCTCCCAGGGTTATTGTGAGGATGAAACAAGACAATTTCTGTGTGTTCAGAACACTGTGGGAGTTCGCTGAGCATTAGCTTCTGCACTCCTTCCCCATCCAGCCCGAGGCCTCTCCTCCTAGTGAAATAAAATCCTCCTTGTGTAGCTCAGGAAGCCCCAGGAACACATTCTTGCGAGCCTTGGAGGAAAGAAACACTTCCCCGTGTCCTTTCGGAGAGAGCCGGTCTTTGGCTGGGCTGATGTCAGCTGTGCTCCTGGCTGCCTTTTGGTCAAAAGAAATTTCAGGGAGCTGAAAAATAGCCAAGGAGACCTTTTTCCTGTGCATGGGAAAGAAGACATTTTTTGTCCATCCTCCAAGTCCTCCCGGCACAGATCACTGTCAAAACCCAGTGCTTTATTTATACAGACGCCAATATACTCTGATTATTTGGCGAATGACCATGCTGCTGGCAGTGAAGAAACAGCACATAGAGCATGAAAACAAGCTCCATTTTTATCATGCCTGTCACAACCGGGTGCCTGTCACAACTGGGAGACCATGGAACAAGGATGCATTGTCTGAAGCAAGGGCCGCAGAGGCAACATGCAGGTCCTTTGGTGGCCTCCTAAGCAGAGGGACTGTGGTCACATTTGGTAAACATGTTCTTTTACTGGAAGACGTCGATTTTGCCATAAATTAATCCTGGCCTACTCTTAGATAATCCTTCCCTGGTTTTTCTGTTTGTCTGTCTCTCCTCTAATTCATAGGCTCTTCAAATGTCTATGTACCTTAGTGATATAGAAAGATCCAGCAGCTATGTGACAAAAGGCAGTCCAACATTTGCTGGTGAATTTCTAATGACTTCATTTTTCAGTGGGGGAAGAAAGGGGGTGAAAAGGTGATTTACTGAGCATTGATTTCTGAACTCCTCAACCGGTTATTTCGGAGGTCAAGGTGGATCCCAGGGACAGTAGCTCTTCCTGTCCCTGTTGCAAATGTGTGTGTGTGAATTTATATGATGACTCTGCTTGTCCTGAGCCTATCCAGGTGGATGCAGGGTCTTGTAAGTTTTTCATGTAGAACCATTTCTTTTTTCTTAAAGCATGATCAAGCCATCATTGTACAAGCTTCCTGATGAATGAATCCAGCATCATCTGCCTTTAGTAAGCCATTCATCAGCATTTGCTCTTTTTAAGAATTTTTTTTCTATGATGGTGAAACATTCTTTTAGAAAGAGTTAACCATGTGATACTTCACTTATCATAGAGGGAATTTTATCAAGTTCCATTGATTTCACCCTAGTCAGTTGTGGTCAGCTTGAGAGAAAGAGCTTTCAAGTGATTTTTGATGAGGAAGCTCCTCACACCTTGAACTTCTTGAGGGATTAGTGTAGTGAGGGGCCACGGAATAAATGCATATGGGAAATAAAGAAGTATAGAAAAGACAAAGCCCTAGACCCTCCTTCTAAATGTAAGATAAGATTGGGTGTTAGCCTTTCCCTCTAATCCCTCCTCTTGTCTCATAGGGGTTATCTTAATACCTCTGCTGGCAAGTTTCATCACATCCTATAAGAGAGTGGGGAAGAAAAATATGTAGGCCCAGATAACACAGTAGGGTTACAAACACTCTCAGCACCTCCTAAGGGGAAGCACATAAGAGACCAAGCTAATCCTCCTGCAAATTCTAAGTGTCATGTTGTACTGTTGGAAGGTCAAGGATCTTCTTACAGCTTAGAAATAAATGATTGTGCTTATAGGGGGTTTCATGTGTGGCGAGATCAATACTGTTTTGTTAGATCATGTGAAGAAAGTTGAAGATATTTGGAGAAACTGGTCCTCAATAATCCCAGCTCTGGAAGGACAGGCTTGGAAATTGGAAAAAGTCTTCAGTGTCTCCCTGTTTTCTGTAGAAAGAAATCTGTTTTGTTACTTTGGTACTGAATTAAGATAGCAGCTATTAGGAGGGTATTTACTCTTTTCTTCCAACTGCGTCTGTTCTGCCGTCTCTTCCTCTAGCCTCATACCTCCTGTTCTAATAACACTCATCTCCTCTTTGTATCTTGCTAGAATGTTCCCCAAGCCTTCCCTCCACCACCCTCCACCAAACCACATAGAGACCCATTCCATCGTCCTAAAAAATTATTGTCGCACTCTGCAAGGCATAATTCCTGATCAAACTAAACCCATGAAACCAGATTTCAACTCTTCTTTTGTATTCAATAATACTTATTCTACTTACCGTTTTATGGTTTATTTTAGTTTAGTGGTTTAATTTATTTTAATTTTATGGTTTATTTTAAATGATTTTTGTTTCCAAAAAGCTTTACTTCTTGAGCATAGAACCCACAGACCATCCATTTTCTCAGTGGCTCAGGTCTAAAGGGACTCAGTATATGTCAGCAATCTCTGCAGATTTCTCACCAAATTACTTGTCAGATTGTTTGTGAAATTAGTAAAAATAATAAATATGTTATGTTTATATTCTATATTCTCTTTATATATGTTTTTATTTATATATATTATTACATATAACCTTATATATAATTTCTAATTTCAGGCTTCTCATCAAATTACTTGTCACAGTATTTATACAATAGGTAAAAACATTATTCTATAGAATATAAATATATGTATTTAAGATATTTTAAATAATTTTATCAACAACCTGACCAATAATTTGATGATAAATTTATGGCTTTGAGGAACTAAATAACTTACCAGAAAATGACCCCCATGGGTCATGTGAGGGGACTTGACCATGGGTCTGTGGTTTAAAGCTGGTGTGTTTCCTGATGGCCTGCACAGTGCTGCCCAGGCAGGAAGGCAGTCACTCTGCTGTGATTCCACAGACATTTACCGAACCCCTTTCTATCTCTGCTGGTGGGAGGATGTGCAGGCTGTGGAGATACATATATATCTAACACAGAACCTGGAAAGTGATATGTGCTCACGAAAGGACAGCTATTTTTCCACGTCTCAGTCAGCATTTCTGAACCATTTTAGCCTATGTCTTCTTTTTAAAAAAATTATTTATGTATTCAATTTTCCTGAAGTCTATTTTTTCTCATAGTATACAAAAATTAATTCTCTATATAAAATACATCATGAAAACATGTACTTTGAAAAGTAGCATACTTTAGAAAATGGTATCTTGGTGAATCCCAATATTTTCTTAGTTACAATTTATGTTCAACATTCTTCTATATTAGTTTCAGATGAACAGCAAAGTGATTAGAAAATCATGTACTTTACAGAGTGGTTCCCCCTATGCTTCAAGTACCCACCTAGTACCTACTTATCATGATGTTATTGACTGTACTCTCTGTCCTCCAATCTTGCAAAAACAAAAACTAAAGAAAATCCTTCGATATCAAAATAAACATGTAGCCAGTAAAGAAAGCAAGAAAACACAGTGAATTATAATATTGACTGTGCTTTTCAAACTACAACTTGCCTAGAGAAATTCTTGGACATTTTCTCAAAGGGGAATACCACATGTTTTTCTCCTGCTGGACAATCCCATGCTCTTCTTCCCCTCCCTACCGTGAAAATCAGCACACTAAACTCTAAATTCTCCGAGAATAGGGGTGCGGCTGGCTCTTGATTTGTGTCTGGCATGTGTGAAATGGTCAATGTTTTTATTCCTCTCTTACCCCTACCAAGTATGTCTCTATTCAGATCCCACACTTCCCTCCTTTCTCAGGGATCTTGCTCCACCCATTTTCTTCTCCTCTGTATATCTTCAGCATCTCCCTTTACCCTTAGGATTACAGGACTCTCTGGTTGGCCTGGGACAGCTCCAGTTTACTCCTATTGTCCCAGCATAATTATTAATAGCATCCACTTTCACTCTCAAAAATGTCTGGTTTGGGTGATAAATTATGTGGTCTTCCTATTTATATCTGGTCTTGAACTTCAGCCACGCAAATGCTCAGACTCTCCCATCCTAAAGACACCCAGCAGACACACACATTCCAAAATGCATGCCCAACCCCATATTTCTCTGTCCTGCATTTCACAGCCACACGTCTTGAAAGTATTGTCCAGATCCATCTCCTCCATTTCCTTACGTACCATTATTCTTCTACACACTGTTCTTGTTTTTCCCACACTTCTGAAACTGCCCTGGTGAAGGTCACTCACCAGAGGATTGGAAAATCCTCTGGACATGTGAAGGGTTCTGGTTTGGTGATTTACAAGCTCCCTTTCTTGTCCTAATATGATGTTGTACTTTTGAAATAGTCTCCGACTCTCATCTTTAAAAAAAAAATTGATTGATTGATTGATTGATTTCAGAGAGCAGAAGGGAGAGAGGGAGGGAGAGGGAGAGAGATTTGTTATTCTACTTGTTTACGTGTTCGTGTTCATTAGTTGATTCTTGTATGAGCCCTGACCAGGGATCAAATCCTTAACCTTGGTGTATCAGGATGATACTCTAACCAACTGAGCTACCTGGCCAGGGCCCTGACTTTCATCTTTTTAACCAAGGCAGTTAATTGTTGAGGTTCTATGGCCCCTGTAGCCACAGTCGTGTTACTTCATTTAACCCACACATCAGCCCTATGAGGTAGGTGTCATGTCCTCTGTTTCCCATAGGGCAGGAGAGACACTGAATAACTTTCCTACTTTTTTGTAGCTAGTAAAGGATGGAGCTGAGGCTCTAATTTCCAAAATGAATCCTGTTATATTTGCACTATACCATTCTACCTCTCTTTTTTTGAAGCAAATGTTAATATCCATTTTCATATGACCAGTTCATGGCATGTACGGGAGACTGGTGAGCTGATATTTTAAAAATACGCAGCTTCTGAAAATTAGGCCCACTAAGGGCTAGACACTGCCTGGTGGAATATACCTGGCGGTAGTGACAGTTGTGATATTTAAACCAGGGATAAGGGAAGTGACTGTTGCTGTATAAGCAGCGAGTTTCTGGATTTCAGTAAAATAAACCAGGATTTTGTTTCTTGAAGTAATTACACTCTGGAGAGAGGAAAGAAGGATGGAGACAATTATGAATGACCTTGCATCTCTGAGCTGTTCAGAACTTCTGGATCAGTGGCTGATGTTTTCATAGCCTTTTCAAGTGAAACCTTTCAGTGAAGTCTCAAGCCACAGACCACCAGTTGACAAAAGGAGTTCTTTTTCCAGGATATTAACCTTAATTTGAGTGTCATTAATGATTGTCACGTTAACAAGAACAAAAATTTCCCAGCTCATACTCTAATGCTGTTTAATGTTTTGAAAACTTTGAATTTAAAATTTTTTAACATCGTTTAATTTTTTAAGATACTGTATTTTAAGTGTTATCATTCCAGTGACTTGTTTTGCTTGCGTGAAAGAATTGGTGGAAAATTTCTATAAAGAAAATAAAACTTTTCTAACAGCTTAAATCAGTAATATTATTGATATTACTCAAACACTTATCCCTGGGCTGAGGACCATAGTAGGTAAAGAGAACTGTTTAATAAATCTCTGTAAGGTCCTGGCATTGGGAAAAAGTTAACTTCATTTTTGTATACCTGAGATCATGCTCTTTTTAATCTAATTTATTAAATATTGAGACTGGCAATGCCATGAGAGTTCTGAGATAGACAGATATAAATGAGGGAGAATGGGCAGGATTTTTTTTTTTTTACTACTGAAACATGTAATAATGAAGACTTGATTAAAATTATATTTCTTCTAAGTGGAAAATGCTTGACATATGTGAATATGAAATGTCTGTGTGACATTTGTGCCCTGTGCCTCATGATTTTAAGAGCTGTGGACATAAAATGAAATCATCAGACTTTGTTGATGTGACTGTGTCAGCCACAGATGCATTTCACTCATGAAATCAAAAGATTTTTAGCCCATTGAGGCATCCTAGGAAACTTAGGTTTTTTTAAACAATGAGATTGTTTAGTATCTGGGTGTTTTGGCAAGCAGTTTGTGCACTTTGTCTTCCTGTTTTGGGCCACCACCTTTTTGCAAGATGTGACGGGTGGGTTAGCTCTTCTGTGTTGTTTTTGAGCTGTATATTTACGTAGCAGCTTCATTCTCCGAGTAGTTGTTGAAAGAACAGAAGTGTGTAAATTATACAACACTAAACAGTAGAGCCATCCGTGGCTTTAAGCCCAGACCCTGTCAAAAAGTTTTCTATTTCCTGGTTAGGCCTTAACTGTGAATTACAGAAGGATTAGCATTTCTCAATATAAATGTACTGTTTTTTTAGTTAGTTCTAAAACTCTCATTAAGAAAAGCACAAGCTATTATTGAATATGTTGGGAAAATAATTATTGACCAAAGAACAAGTGACTTTAGTGTTAAACATTCAGGTTCGTGTCTGACTTACCTGTGTTAGGCAATTTGTGATATCTTGGACTATATCTAACGATAGCATATGTCTGTACCTGGAATCACAAATTGATTTCAATCTTGTGCTAATTGTCATCTGTTGTTCGGGACTGTGTGGAGTAATGTGTGTGATGAAGGATTCTGAGGCTCTCTTCTGACTCCATGAGAATTTGTTGAGACCACAGAGTATGAGACCATGATTGCTATTGATGCTGGAGGAACACAGGATGACGTATGGCCGTGAATTTGTTATTACTGATATGTGCATATCTAGAAAATTTTGTCCAAAGGCCTAACATGCAAAGACACACAAGGCTTTTAGCTTTCGGATAACTTTTCTTCCAGACATCAGTAAGATGGCTGAATTCTTCTCTTTCACATTGTCTCTCTCGGAAGGAGGCAGGACATCTCTAGAAAAGGAGTCTGTCTGTGTACTTTGGTTTCCAACTTGTGAGCACAAATGTATTTTAAAAAGAATAAACAGATATCTCCAAATGAAGTGTCAAAAGAGCCAAACAGGACAGTGTGAGTCTTGGATGAGGGTCTGGGTTCCATCTGCTTCACTTTCGGGTCCTTGGGGTCAGGGAGCACAGGGCTGTTCTCTGAGGCTCCTCCTGTCTCCCTTCTCAGCTTTCCTCTGGACTTGGCCTGCGAAGGATGGGAGATGGGAGAAGGCTGTGTCAGTTGGCTCCGAGTCCACCCTGGCCTGCACATTCTGATTACAGAACCAGTGTGGGCAAAGAGGATATGAGCCTTGGGGGGAGGAAGATGGGTGGGTCTGGATTTGAGGCTCAGCAGCCCATGCACTGTGTGTTTTGGTAAAACTTTCAGGGCCTCAGTTTGCTCTTTTGTAAAATGAGGGTCATAATAGTTGTGAGGAATTGTAGGCATGCTAACCGTAGGGGACTCTGCTGGTGTTTTTCACATAGTAAGTGCTCAGTAAATATAGCCTGTCATTACTACTAAAATATTCATCAATCGTTAGAGGAATGAAGGATTACTATAAATGATCCAGAATTCATCAGCTCTTATTCCTCTAATTTCTGAACTCCCCTAGTGCTTTGTAAGCAATTCCTTTAGCATCCCTTGTGATCTTCTCTTTGCCTTTCCCTCTCCCTTTGTACCTGACTCTGATGTTTCTTTTCCTTCATCCCCATTTCCTCTTCCCTATTTTCCTTTCTGGCTCTGTTCTATTCCCTTTTCCCCCCCTTTCTGTTTCCTTTCCTTCCTTCATTCCATTCCTTCTTGGATGTCTTTTACTGTTCTCTCTCTGTTCTCTTCTCATTTCTTCTTCTCACACTTTCCTATCAAAAGGTAGTTATGAGAATTTTTAAGAGAATTAAAGTGAATGTAAAAAGAAATTGGAAAGCAGTAATTTTAACTTATTAAACAGTAATTTTCATTAATGGATCACATTAAGAGTGTTGTATTGGAGTGGAGCACGGATGAAGGCATAACCTATGAACTCTGCATGTTATATAAATTTCCTTTTTTTTAAAACACACCCGGCCTCTAGAGATCAATGATTATGCATGAACTCATGGTTGAAACTTTATTCACTGATTCATCTGCAAACAAGTGCGAACTATGTTGCAGTTACTGTGTAGAAAGTCTGGGGGGAGACACTCACTGTGCAACGGGGTCAGTTCATGTTTGGTCTGCTTTGGGAGGTGATCAATAAAATAATTGTGGAAAGAATGGCCAAAGAAGAGAAGTAACAGAGTGGGGCTGACCTGATGAAGACATGTCCTATTATTTATGAACATCTTTTGCATATATTCTCAACTCTCTTACTTTTCTGCTGGCCAGTCTCAATGAAGAAGCTCTGGATAGTCTAAGAAATTATAGCTAAATATGTGTGGCAGATCACAGGGAATAAGAACTCAAAAATAAAATGGGACTGGGTCATAAAGAACCTCATATTCCAAATTGGTTGTGTTAGGCTAGGGTGCAGTAACAGGTAGATCCCAAAAGTTCTATGACAATAAAACAAAGTTTATTTCTGGATCAGAGTTGGCCTGGATCCTAATTGGTTGTCCTGGCTTGGTGGTCTTAACCAGTGTGTCCCATTATTTATGAACACCTTTTGCATACATTCTCAACTCTCTTACTTTTCCACTGGCCAGTCTCAAACCCTGGTTAAATCCAACTCTCCATCTATTCTGTCTCTACCTTATTCCTAAAGAACTATTGTCTTAGTCCATTTGGGCTGCTATAACAAAATATAATTGACTAGGTAGCTTATAAACAACAGAAATATATTTTTTACAGTTCTGGAGGCTGGGAAGTCCAAGTTCAAGGCATGGAAAGGTTCGGTGTCTAGTGAAAGCCTGCTTCCTGGATCATAGATGAGCATCTTGTTGATGTGTCCTTCCAGGGAGGAAGGGCCAAGGAAGCTTTCTGGGGCCTCTTTTATAAGAGTATTAAAACCAAATACCATCACATTGGGGATTAGGTTCCAACATATCAAACCTTCACTCTATATCAACTATTTTATACCTTCTATGGTCCTTAACTCCCATACTTCCTCTCTTTTTCACTATCAGACAATAGCCATGTTCATTATTTTACTGAGAAACCAGAATGTCTACATGCCACATCACCAAATTGACAACTTCTGTTACCTGTCACCTCTCATTCTGCCTTTGCTGTCCTTGCTCTAATGTAAGGTGAACCCCTTCCCTTACAACACTAGATCTCATTCTCTCACATGCACACCTGTGGACACACCCCAGCAGTTCTTTACTCTCTCTGCAGCACCACGAGATTTTTTCTCCCTTTTGATCGGTGTATAAATGCACTGTAAACCTTCCATCTTTAGAAACAAACCTCTCTTGATTCCATGTACCACTCTAGTCCTACCTTATTTCTCTGCTCCCCTTTAGGGCCACACGTGGTTGTCTACAGTTTCTCTTTCTCCCTCATTCTTTTCTCAGGTCACCAAAGAGATTCCCTTGTTAGAGTCATAAGTGCCAAATCCAATGACTGAGCCTCGGGCTTCACTGGACTAATTTTACTTTTAGAATTTGGCTCAATGCAATAATTTTCTCCTTTTTGAAAAATTTCAGTCATTTGAATTCTTGCCAGCTGTTTAATCCCACTTCTCTTCTTACTTTACCAGTTGATCCTAAATGTCTTTGCTTGTTCCTTGTTCTCTTTCTTTACGTATTGGAGCACTTGAGGCTCAGTACTTTGATCTTATCTCAGTCCTGTTCATACACCTTCTCTGGGACAGTGAGCTCTTCCAATCTCACAGCTTCCACACCAGTCCTACGTGCTGACTCCCAAATTTCTACCTTCATCCCAGACCTCTTTCTTTAACTTCAGCCTTGAAGATCCAACTTCCAAATGACATCTCCATGTGGACATCTAACAGGCATCTCAATATTAACATGTTAAAAACTGAACTCCTGATTTTTTCCTCCCTCCCTGAATCTGCTCCATGTACACTCTTCCCCATTCAATCAGGCACTTGGGAAAAACAAAAACTACAACTACCACCTTGGAAACATGAGTGGGAATCATCCTGGTCTCTTCTCATTCTCTCACACCTACTTCTAATTAATCATGACATCACATCAATTCATTTATTCAAAATAGATCTAGAATACATTTGTTTCTTACCACCTCTACTCTGATTTAATCACTACCATTTCAGACCTGATAAAGTCAATATATACCTAATCTGTCTCCTTATTTCCACCTTTGTTGTCCTACACTCTGTTCTCCTGGTTGCAGCCAAGGTAACTGATTGTAAAACCACATCAGTTCACTCCTCTGCTCAGAAGTTTCCAGTGGCTTCTCAGTTCACTCAGAGTAAATGCAAAGTCCCTACAACACTCTCTAAGGCCCCAGAGCCCCCACCTGGTCTGGCCCCAGCTCCCCTCTGACCTAATGTCTGTCCACCTCCTGCTCTGTCTAATCAGCCACAGTGGCCGCCTTGCTTCTCAACCTCTTCAAGTCGTTCCTGCCTCTAGGCCTTTGAGTTTATTTACTTTTCTGAAGTGAACATTTTATCTTAAACTGTGGAATCAACTTCTCCTGATTGTTTTTTTTCTCCTGGCTTTTTCTTTTCTTTTTCTTTTTGACCACCTGTGGAACTCATGCTAAAGGTCACGAGCCTGCCTTTTGGTAAAGTGCTTCTTGGAGCACATTGCTGTCCGTATCTGTCCAGTTCCCATTTTCAATTTAGGGAAATATAAATTGTGAAAAACAAAAGTCCAAAAAAAAAAGTAAAATGTAAAAGAAACATTTTTTTCCTTTAAGGCTTTTGACTTGATCAAAAAGACCAGGAACCAGATGAGGCCGTTTCCTGTATTATATAAACTGTGTCTCGAGAAGAAATATGTTTGCGCTGCACAGGAAAGCGTGGCATTGTCTCCAGCTCCATTTGACATTTCTTGCACTATGAAGCAACTGATATGTGGACTACATGCTAATCATTTGGGGAAGTGTTTCGATTTTGCTTAGATAGGTATAGTATTCAAATTTTAAGACAGCTATTCAAAACTAGGGTATTTTCAGCTATTTGTTTATTTTGAGAGAAAGCTCCATTTAAAGAAAGTCTAACTGTGATTGGATATTTTGAACTCTCCGTGGTTTTTGTATAAACTTACCGAGCTTTTCCCTTATTGTATCATAATAGAAACCTTATTATTCATTTTCCTGACAAATATTTTCCTTTCCTAGGCAAAGCTGGAAATTTACTTGTACTAACTGACATAACCAGATGTACTGACTAGGCCATGCACACAGCTCTCAAAGGTGCTAGATATATCCAAGAACTTAAATATGGTGATACTGTGATCATTTTTTTTAAAAGTTATGTGAAGAATAACTTTAGAGCGTGATATAACTACCATTGCTGCACCATGTAACAAATGGCAGCATGGGTGGCAAGAAATGTAGTATCTGGTTTTCCATGGTTTTCGTTTTTGGATATTACTATGTGTTGTGCAATATCTACTGCATGCAGGACCCTGGGATAAATAAAGGCTGCGGGTCATAGATGGAAGCATAGGCTCCGATCCTATCTCAAGTATCTACAATCCTGTTTGGGAAACAAGCTTTGAGGAAAAGAATATAATGTGTCTGTTAGAATTAAATAGAGAGCACCTTAAGATGAGAAAAGGGAAGAAGTTATTTTGTGCGCGCGCATGCATGTGCACGCATAAATCATTAGTAACTAATGCGGAGGAGATTGCAGATCAGTCAATTATTAACTGGCTGTGGAAAAGACATGGAAACAACTGCACAAGAACTGAACAATCATTAATGCATGTTTCCAAACACAAGGACAACAGTGGACACACCCCCAAAACAAAGTACACAATGAAAGTCCCCGTTAAGAAATTCTTTAGACAATCACTAAGTGATCATAATGACTTTCCAGAATTAATGGGACTTTCCAAAATGCTGATGGTAATTTTAAGGATCAGTCTCTTTGATGACACAATTTGCTATAAAATTATTAGGCTGAGATCCATGAAATTGCTATTCTGTGAGTCATAAAGGATTGAGTATCATCAATTTTATATGATCAACATAATAGAAGTGACTTGAGGGTAGGGATTGGGTGTTTTTACTTTGTATAGATAGTGCTTAGCACACAGTAGGTGCTTGGCTAATGTTTATGGAATGAATGTTGAATGTGTGTCAATATGTGACATACAAAAAACCATGAATATTTTTTTAATAGTAACAAAATGACTTTGATCTCATAAAAATATAATGTTATTGAGAAACTAATTGCAAAATTGCCCAAGTGAATTTGTGTTTTGGTTATTTCTACTAGGTACAGAAAGTCACAGAGTACTAGAGGTATTGTTAGTTTTTCAATGAATGTAAAAAGCCCTCAGCTGTCCCTTGCTTGGAACGGCCTCTTCCTGGCCCTGATGTGCAGTATTCTGGGATGTTTAGTTTTGCCTTATGGTGCTTATTAATGGCCATTTGTGTGGCTCTTTGTGGAACCACATAATACAACCGGGCTGCAGACATCACCAAGCGTACACCCTCACTTGGCAGGTGAGGGAACCGAGGCTCAAGGTGTCTAACTGACTTAGCCTCAGCAGAAGTCATATGTTAGCACAATGGGAGGCAAGACCTAATTCTGGACTCTAGAGTTGCTGCCTTATCTTTTGCATCATGATGTTCTAACAAAAATTCAATATAGTCGTCCCAGTTCTGCTACCAGTGGCTATATGTGCCTAGGATACTGTTAAAGGCAGATATGGAAACAAGACCAATTTTAGTATTTATTATAAAAATCATAAGAATCCTAGTAATAAAAGAAGATATATTTCTTTTCCAGTTGATATCCTACACAGGGGTATCCAACCTGTGGCCGACAGGCCGCATGCAGCCCAGCATGGCTGTGGATGCAGCCCAACACAAAATTGTAAATTTACTTAAAACATTATGAGATTTTTTTGGGATTATGTGTTGCAATGTATTTAATGTGTGGCCCAAGACAACCTTCTCCTTCCAGTGTAGCTGGCGCAGAGACGCCAAAAGATGCGACACCCCTGGCAGCTTTCTATTCCTCAATGTGTAATTATCGTTGATTTCCAGATGAAGGTAATTCTTGGAAGATGGGCCTGGGAAAGAAATGAGAATAGGATGGTATCAGTAGTTTATGCTGCATTGTCAATACTATTTAGTACATTTTGAAAGTCTTATCAAATTCTCCGATATTTTTGAGAGGGTTAAGTTATACATGTATACATATTTTTATATTGAATTTCAAGATTAACATTTTTTTGTAACTTAAACTTGCATATGCCCTTCAAGCTCTTCAGTATTTAATCAAAACAACGTGCCGTTGCCTTGTATGAGACACTGTGAGGCAGAATCCCTTTCGTACTACCATGATTTTTTAGGCACTGCATGTTTGTAGAGTACAGTTTCAGGGGAATTCCTTTGGTAGTCTTTATTGAGCATCAGCAAAAAATATTATTCTTGGCTTCTGTCCTGATTAACCCAGACGTTTTAATGTGTGTTATGATGGGTTGTTTGATGGATAGTCACCTGTACCCTGCAACCAACTGAGACTTGGCTTCTTGAGTTAAACCTTACCGGCTGAATGTCCTAATTTCCCATCTTTTGTCTGATTAATACTTCCTGTTGAGATCTGAAAGGGAAATGTCTGGAGTGTTCTTCAATGTACAGCCTTGCTCAGGATGAGAAGGAAGACGTGTCTTTCTGGGGAGTGAATTCCCAAGGTTGGTCATAACAAGCTCATTCAGGACAAAGCATTAGACACCTCCCTCTTTTAAAAAGAAAGAAGAAATAAACATTTTGTTCACACATAAAAGTGTTTTTTCCTAAAATTTTATTGACTTAGTATCTTTACTTAGATTAAAAATGTAATGCCATGTACAAGAATAAAGTAAAAGGAAATTCTTAAGCAACAAATGACAAAAGACTTTAGTTACCATGCTTGGAGTTTTCTATGCAGTGCCATTAGATGAATAGATACATCGTTGAAAGCTGTCATGTGAAAATATGTAACTCTTGACCTTTATTTTTGAAGAATAGATAGAATATTTGTTATGCCTAGAGTGGACTTTGTGTCAATACTATGACATCCTTTTTTAAAAAAGATTTTATTTATTTTTTAAAGAGAGGGGATGGGACGGAGAGAGAGAGGGAGAGAAACATAGATGTGTGAGAGAGAAACATCTATTGGTTGCCTTTCACACGCCCTCAGCGGGGACCTGGCCCATAACTCAGGTATGCGCCGTGACCAGAAATCAAACTGGAGACCTTTCAGTTCCCAGGCCAGCATTCAAACCTCTGAGCCACAGCAGCCAGGGCCCATGACATTCTTTAACACAGAATGTTCTTAAGAACCCATCTCCTCACTTTTTTGGGTGGGCGAAGGATTCCTTTTATAGATAAATTTGTATAATGTGTTTCACTGCATCTGTAAATATAAATGTTCAGGAAATTTCTAATTATAGTCTCAACGTGCACCCAGGTAGAAACTACTAATTAATTCACTTTATTTAACATGCATTAAGCCGTAGGATTGAGCCCCTCTTCTAAGTGACTCTGTGCAGCAGTGATGGAAGGATAAGTAAAGGGACCCAGCACACTCTCCTGGAGTTTACCATCCAGTGAGGTAGTCAGGAAATGAATCCGTAAATCGACACATAGTTACAACTTGTGATCAGCTTGCTAAATAAGCAACAGAGAAGGGTCTACTTTGCCCGGACATGGCATTTGAAGAGAAGTGGGGATATAAGGAAGAGACAGGAAGAGTGATCTAGCTAAGGTCAATGATGTGAGTGAATGCTTGATGCAGAAAAGAATTTGATGAGTTCATGAAACCAAAGAAGGTCAGGGAGTAGAGCACAGAGAAGGAGGCGGGGCCCATGACAAAATGAGAGTGGGGGAGGGGCAAGGTCCCACCCAGCTGGGCTCAGTGGTCAGGACAAGATGGGGCATCCTGTAAATATCGTAGTGGAGCGTAAGGACAAGGGGGCTGTGGTTGTCTGCGGGGGTGGGGAGAACTAGCCAGATGGGAAACAAGGACAACAGGGGAGCTTTACCCTATCTTCTGATGCTCTTTATTTATTTAGAAATATTTGAATGTGTTACCTCTCAGTAATTAAACACTTAAGACATTCTAACAGGAAGCCTTTTATAGTTTTAAGTCAGGATATATTTTAACATGATACTGTTTTTAAAAGGTTACTTTGGCCTCTGTGTGGAGAATAGATCTGATGGGGTTAGATCAGGAGTGAAAAATTGTAGCATATTCTAGAGAAGTGATGACGTGGCTGGGACTAAAGTGACAGCAGTAGATTGGAGAGATGAAGACGGATTTAAGATTTATTTGTGAGGGAGAAAGAAAAACCAAGAATTATGGGTAAGGTGTCAAGGGTAAAGAAAGTGGAGGGAAGCTAAGGTATTGTTTGACCAGTAGAGCTGTGTTCCATGATATTGAATATCAGAAGGGAAACCAGTTTGGAGAGGATGTCAGAAATCGTGCTTTATTTGTATTAATTGGGGTACGGCTGTGAAATCCCACAGAGGTGCTATCGACCTGGCGTGTGAGTACATGAGCCTGCACCCAAGGAAGAGGTCTAGGCTGGAGACACGAGTTTGGGAGCTGTCAGTTTACATATGGCACTTAAAGCTTCTGGGTAGATGGGACCTGCTAATGGGTGGGGAGGAGAAGGCACCAAAGGACAGAGCCCTAGGTCTTGCCCGCATTTGAAGGTGCGAGAGAAGGAGGGGTCCTTAAGGAAGATGGAGACAGGCAGCCAGGGCGGCCTGAGGAAGACTGGCACCGTGAGCTGTCTCAGAATCTGAGAGCATGTGGAAGCAAGAAACCAGAAACTCCAGTTCTAGTCTGGATTTTGTCACTTCTTATTTCTGGTTTGGATAAATCATCTAATTTCTTGGAATTTTTCATTGTCATCTGTGAAATTTTTCTTGTCTCTTTCACAGCTTAAGATGGTTAATGTTTTACATAGTAATATAGACCCATGGTACCTATCAATCTATAAAAATCCACTGTACAATACATATTATATAATATTGTACTATAATTATATGAAGGCAGATGATAGCAGGAATTTTTTTATTACCTCGATAGTGCTTCACTTTAAGCACTTGTGCATTAGTAACATAAAAATATTTAAATCAGAATTAGGCTGCCAAGTATTGCTGAATTAATCTATTTACTTGAAAGGAATAGAAAGGTAGCAATTTAACTAGATATATTTATAAAGAAGATACCTTTAACCAAACTGGAGTATACTGTTTGAAGTCAACATACATTTTTTCTATCTTATCTGTGTGAACAACTAATGTGTGTCTAGGTAGAGACATGTCCCTAACCTCTGTGGTTGATATAGGGTTAAAATGCTGAATTAAATTAAGTCACTGGGAAGGGGAAAAAAAACAAACAAAACCAACCTTTACACACTTTGTTAAAACAAGAACAAAGAGCTCATGGAAAGTACCAGGTGTGACATGGAAAAGATAAGGAACAAACTCTTCTGTGTACATATCACTCTAAGATTATTTAATGACTCGAAAGATGACCTCCACCAAAAGGTGTGGCATGAAAGTGAGCATGAAACAGAACACTAATCATATATTTCAGCAACTCTGATTTCCAGTGGGCTGGGCCTTGGCGCTGACAGTCAACGTGTCCATTGTGAGACAGGTTTATTTCTTGCATAAGTTTACCGTTTTCCTGGAAGCCCTGGTTCCTGGCAAGGCACCCCCTGCCTCCTGCCCTCCACGTTTTTTCTGTCATTCCCCTCCCTGCCTCTGCTCCACTGTGGAGCTCAGATAGCTGGTCCCAGAATTCTGAAGTGCTGTGGGCTTTCTGGTATAGCGATTTTCTTTCCAGCCCCCACAATTAGGTAATCATTTGTTAGTCCTTGCCTTGTAATTGAGATGCAAGTTGTTATCCCACTTGGCTCTCGAGATGACCTGTTGCACCTACATTTTCTGCCTTCGTCTATCACGAGATTAAAGCAGTAAGTGAGCTCAAGTAATGTAATAAAGCCTGGAATTAATTAGCCACACTGAAGATGATTATATTATGAATTAAGTTGCTTCTTCCTAGAGCACACTGTAAATACCATAATAAACCCATGTATAAAAATGCAGTTTTCAGGGGGTTTAATTTTCAAAAGAGCCTTCACTAATTCTATTAATATTTATTGAGTTCTGTCGGTACCTATGGTATCTAACCTCATCCGTTCTAATTAGAACTGTGTTTCCTTTCACAGTAATGTAAATTTGTTGGTAACAGAAGAGAGAAATCTTACAGTCCCCTACATAGGATCTCACTGTAATAAATGTTTATTGAGCATCAACTATGTACCAGGGACCCTAGCACAGAGTCTGGCACATAAGAGGCTGGAAAGAGAGAGAACCATTTACAAAAACTAATGCTAAGATAACATTTTAAGAGCCAAAATAGAGGAAAGTATAAAGAGAGATAGGAACAGAAAAGACCACAGTCTGTTTGTAATCAGCCAAATAACGAAGGACTCTGGATTTCCGGGGGACTGAGCAGGGTGATGAGAAATGTTCTACCCTGTGTTGCTTCAGGGATCCTGCCCCCTCCTTCTCTGTGTGGCCCAGTAATGCTTATGTTTAGAATATAAGAAAAGTCCTTCGACATCTGAGTTGCCCAGCAGCTTTCATCACCATTAACTCACAGTAGATCATTTATATATAATTCGTATTTTTGTGATTTTGTTACTTGTCAATTAGCTCCATCCAGAAGGGTAGAGTTGGAAGAACAGGTGTTCAGGATACATAATAGTTTTTATATGTGTCTACTTGGCTGCTTATACTTACAAGAACAAAAGACAAAGCAAGTCAACACTAAAATTAATTTTTTATGTTAAAACCCCAACAGAACAGATGAGGTAAAGAGATACGCAAAAATAGCTTAACACAGAAAATTATCTTAGAACAACAAGGCTCTCGCTAAGTGAGCAACAGGCCTGAGCATTGCAAATATTTACTGAGCCAAATATTATACTGACTATTTGATTCAATTGATTCATTGCAGGTGGGACGACTGGAAAATTCCTCCAAAACTTATCTCTTATGTTTCCATTTAGTAAACATGAAAGTAACTTCATTGCTTTGTAGCCACTTGAGCTTAACAGTCATATTTTGTAAAAAGCAACTATAATTCTTGCAGCGGCTCACAGGGCTCCTGGTGACCTCCTCTAGATAACCAGGAGTGTCTGATCTCACTCTTTAGAAGCTGATCCTTTTCTTCCTGAGAACAGTCTTTGTATTTGGGATTTGGTAAATATACCAAGAGGAGAAAGAAGAAAATCTCCAAACCAAACTAAATCAATACAGTTATTTAGTGGGCCCTGACTGGTGTGGCTCAGTGTCGTCCAGCAAACCAAAAGGTCACTGGTTCAATTCCTGGTCAGGACACATGCCTGGGTTGCTGGCCAGGTCCAAGGTTGGGGGTGTGTGAGAGGCAACTGATCAATGGTTCTCTGGCACATCAATATTTCTCTCCCTCTCTTTCTCTTTTCCTTGCCCTCTTGCTAAACGTAAATAAAATCTTTTAAAAAATAAAATTATTTAGTGGACTGGGGACATTGAAGTAAAATGGCAGAGAGAGAGGAGTATAAAACTTCCAATTCAATGGATTTATGAGACTGGAAACAGGACATGACTCTGATTATATGAAAAAAAAAAAGAGGTTAGACAAAATCAGGATTGCTGACTTACAGCCTGTGGGCTGCCTCTGGCAGACACAATGTTAAGAAAAGAATAAAAAAGAAATTGCATTTGAACAACTTAAAAGGGCTGAATGTTTTTGGTTCCACACAGATCTTACCCACTCCCTATTATCTTACCTCTGATTCTTCCCATTTTTATGCTACTCCCCTGCCACTAAGGTCCCAGAGACAGCAACACCTGGTGTGAATGACCTCTAGTGTGTCTTTTACTTCTAGTGTTTTATGGTTCTATAGACTAGCCACAGGATTAGCATTTAGTGAACATCAACATATGTTGAATAAATGAGTGACTATTAGTGGGAAAAATGTGCACATACACATACACATACACATACGCACAAGTATATCAGGAACAAGACAGGAAGCCCACTTTCACCTCTCTTACTCAACATAGTACTGGAAGTCCTAGCCACAGCAACCAGAAAATAAAAGGCATCCAAATTGGAAAGGAAGAAGTAAAACTGTCATTATTTGCAGGTGACATAATACTGTATATAGAAAATCCTAAGACTCTGTCAAAAAACTAATAGAGCTAATAAATTAATTTAATAAAGCAGCAGGGTACAAAATTAATATTCAGAAATTGGTTGCACTTTTGTAGACCAATAATGAGCTATCTGAAAGAGAAGCTATGAAAATGACCTCATGTACAATTGCAACAACAACAAAAAATAAGGGACCTAGGAACAAATTTAACCAAGGAGATAAAAGACCTGTACTCAGAAAATTATAAGATACTAAGGAAAGAAATTGAAGAAGATACAAATAAGTGGAAGCAGATACCATGGTCATAGATAGGAAGAATTTACATCATTAAAATGTCCCAACTACCCAAAGTAATCTATAGGTTTGATGCAATTTCTATCAAAATACCAATGGCATATATCACAGAACTATAAGATATATTCCAAAAATTTATACAGAATGACAAAAGACCCTGAATAGCCTCAGCAATGTTGAGAAAAAAGAACAAAGTTGGAGATATCATGCTACCTGGACATCACACTGTACTACAAGACCATACCAATCACAATGGCATGGTGCTGGC
>VMDR010011874.1:0-27632 GCA_007922815.1 Macrotus californicus
ACATGCCTATTTATCACTTCTTGAGTGTTAGGTGATGGCATTATCTGTTAGATTCTCATTATGGATATTGCTTTGCCACTCCCCACCCCCTTCATAGCTCCACATGCACACTTCCTAGTCTCCCTTCTCCCAAGGTGGTCTAACTTTTTTACACGCTTCCTTTATTTTCTATTTCTTTATCTTTTTGCTCTATATTTTGAGAGATTTCTTCAACTTTATCTTGTATTTCTGTCTTTACTGTCATTTTAGTAGGGTTTGAGTATTACTCAGAGTTCTTTCTTTAACCAGAAAATGGATAATTGCTGGTTTTCAGTCCCGACTTTTAGTGTAAAAGAATCAGAGCTTTTGAATGCATATCATGTATGTTTTCTTGACTTTCACATTTTTGCTTTTTATCATGTAAGAATTTCATGAGCAAATCTTTTAAGTTATTCCCTTCCTCCTTTTTTTTTAAGTGTCTTTCTTGCTCTTCACTGTCTTTATTCAATTTTTTTAAATATATAGGGTGATTTAAAACACTTTCCAATAACACTTCTGTGTTTTCCAGTTGTTCCATTTGGTCTTGTTTTATGGAATCTGTACATTCAATAAGCATGATATATTATTCCCTGAATTCAGTCTATGTCAGAGGGAACTATTTACTTCAAAACTTCCAGCTTTGTTCTCCTCTTTCAAGTTGTTGGTCTTTTTACTTATTTTACATATTTTTTATCTTCAGATTTTATGAGTGAAAGTTTCTATAACTGAAAGCTTCACATTTTGAGATCAATCAGGATTGACAGCTGGTACAGATTTCCTCAAGAGTGCGGTGTACAAGCTGTTTGTGTGTGTGTCTGTGTGTGTGAAATGAACTGTGATTCTCTTTTCCCTTGTGGTCCTCTCCACAGACAATGTATTTCATCACTCATTCACTTCCTCAGAACTTTAGGAGTGTTTCTCGGATTTGTTCTCTGCTTCATTAATGAAAAGGCAGCTACTATTTGGCTACTGAAATTTTATTTTGAGGTAGTTTTTTGATTCAGTAAAAGCCAGGTCTAATGGTATATCATTGAAAACATTACGCTGTTTTTTTTCTTTGTAATATGGGTAACTTTTGGAGCAAATCCATTTCAAAGAAAAATTTCGCCTGGTGGAGGAATTAGTTTTTGTTATCTTGTGCTGAATATTTTCATAGACTTCACTTGCTTTTATTCTTCTACTTTGTTTTTGAGCTAGGAGAAATGTTGGTGGCCTAGTGGTGAGGAAGAGGAAGGAGGTGTGAACTGCCATCAAGTACGTGTTCTGCCTGAGCACTGCATTCCTTGTCAGGTGGACCACAGCAGTTCCTGCTTTGTAGAAAGAATTGCGTGCCTAACTTCAAGTTCAGGCCAGGGCTGCCCAGGAGAACTTTCTGAGATAGTACTTACATTATCATGATCTGTATCTGCTCTAACAGAGTAGCATTCATCACATGTGGCTGTGAAGCATTTGAAATATGGATAATGTGACTGAGGACCTACATTTAAAATTAATTTAATTTCAACTAATTTGAATTTGAACTTGAATAGCTACATGTAGCTCGTGGCTACCATATTGGACAGCAGGGCTCTGGGCATCTCAGAGCGTTCAGGTGGAGAAGGAAATATCCCTTTCAAGAGTAATTCTGAGTCTAGATGAGAAGGAAGATGTCAGCCAGCAACTCATGGTCTTCTGAGAGCTTTGGTCCACAGATGTAGAAGGAAGCTTCAGGTGAGACTGAGAGGTCTTTCAGTTTGAGGAAATGCAGATTCACTTAAAGAATAGTTGAACTTACAGCAGGGAAAGTACAGACCCAAATGCTCATCAGAGTTGGAAAGATAGGTACATGGACTCAAAGCTACCTCTGCAAAGGGCTGATTTTAATCCTTGAGCCATCATTTCATAAATTCCGCACAGCACCTGTATGTCATCTTTTTCTGCCTCATTATGGTTGCACAAAATTTCCCTTTCATAAGGTTTAACATTTAGTTTAAGGATGATTTGAGAGAGGGGTTTCTTTGTACTTTAACTACTTAGCCATCTTCCCAGAATCCTTCTGATTTTATTTCCAATTTGGAAAAAGAGTGAAGTCATGAGCCAGGATGATAAAATGATTAGTTTGATCATCTGAGAAGTGAGAGCTTGTAAAAGGCATTGGTTTAAGCTCTCCACTTAATCTTGACAGCACTTTGCCATCTGACACTCAATTTAATGTTAAATTGGGGGAGAAAGTAGAATAGGAGGGGTGTGGGTGTCATTTGTTATCACCTCTGTCCTCATCTGCCTGGTACTCCTATCCCATTCAGATTCCACAGTCTCCAATCATTTAACCTGAATCTCATCTCAGCAAAACAACTTCTCACCCTCCTTCACCCTAATCAGATTCTTTTTAACTGAGAAAGATGATGTCCATGATTACATCCTCAAAACTCCATCCATTTGGCTCGGTGGCCAGCTTTCCAAACAGCCTACAGACTTCCTGTCAATGAATTCTGTGAAACTGGTTGCACATCAGGATGGCCTTATTTGCTTTCTGTGTTAAGGAGAAAAATTGGATTTACAAAGCTTTTCCTAATCTGGATCTCTGCAATATAATAAACTTCTTACATCTGTCACCATCAGCATTCTCCTTGCTGTCTTTACTTTTATGTTTCAAAGAGGACAGACAGGGGTGCCCCTTCTTTCTCTTCCTATTCAAGCACTATCTTGGGACAGCTAGCCCTGAAGATTAGTGACATCTTCCTGGCTGGGATGATGGGGACTGAAACAAATTTAGGATTGTCCTCTATACCAATCACATTCTGTCCTTATTAACTCTAAGGAGCAACTCTTGAACTGGAAGCTTCTAAGTGTTTTGAAACCTTTCAGATGGTAAAATAAAAGTTTAAGCCTAAGCTCTCTCTACATCCTGTCTCTTGATAGCATTGATTATATCCTAAAGATAATGTTTTCAAAGTAGGGATTGAAGCCTACTTGCACCAGAATCACCTCCTGTACTAGTTAAAATGCAGATTCCCAGGTCTGCATCAGGCTCTACTAAACCAAAACCTCTGAGGTCAAGGCCCCATGTGCATTTTAACACTTCCTCGGGTTATTTTTATGCTCATTGGACACTACTTTAAAGAAATAATGTTATCAAATAGTTCATTCAGTGGTCACTCTTCCAGTCTGGGGAATCAGACAGCAATGTTTCCATCGGTAGAGAATGGACCAGTGGAGAGTAAAGCATAAAGTGTAGGAATAAAGGAGGTACAATGTCTAATTCTGTGCCATTATTGGTTTGCCTTGGGACAAGGAATCTCCTGGACTTGGATTCCTTGTTTTTAAATGCTCACTTTGCAGGCTTGTTGAGGTATGAATATAAATCACCTGGCACATAGTTAGTGTTTGGTTAACATTTTCTATTATGACTTTTCAATAGATGCTATGTTTTAAAAAGATTTTATGTATGAAACAACTTTATTTTATGAAGCAATAATTTATTTATTCATCAAAGACATGTATACCAGCCAATTAGAGTTCTGATGAGCTTGAGTTCCCCCATTGATGTCACTCCTGACAGTTATAAAGGAGTTTAGTGTCTCAGCCCAGTATTGCCATATGGTTTTTTGAAATATTCAAATAGCTTCTGTATCTTCTTGACTACAACCTTTGTCAATATTTACTGGTACCTAAAACTGTCGTTGGCAGCTGAACAATTTTAGGCCCATGTTTAGCTAACAGGGGCCAACAACTGTCTTCCATGTCCTGTAATCAAAAGGACAATTCAACAGGGTTTTGCTCAAGATCCCATAGTTCCAATGCCATGCTCACTCTCTGCTAGGGTTGTCAAATGAGCATCACTCATCCTTCTTCCAGGAAGCATGTTTTGGTGTTTGGGGGAGCTTTTTTTTTCTCTTCAGAAATGTCCTTCCTCATCATTAACAGGTTAATGCTTACAGTAGCATTCACCTGGGGGGATGGAGTACCTAGGGATCTGGCCCTACTTTATGGAGAAGTCTGGACTATCAGAAAGCATGTCCTGGTGGTTTCTCAGAGATGCCTGGGAACTGTGGAGGGCTGATCGATAAGATCTGCATTTCACAGCCCTCTTTATCTGCAGCAGCTCTTCATGGAACCCATTTTAGTATCCATGTATGAATTTGAGAAGAGTGTTTTGTAAATATTCAACAATAATCTTTTTAAATTACTGATGTAGTCTAACACATTAAAGTTTAAATTATGGCTTAGCAAGGTGAAGTTCCATAAACAAGACAAAATGCCTGAACTATGGACTCAGAGTTGGTTGGATTAAATCAATTTCAAAAAACAGGTAAGAAGTGCTTACTGTAGGGCTGGGTAAAGATAAAGGGACCAAAAAACATGGTCTCTGACCTCAAAACCTAGTAAAGGAGCACAAGAGAGGTATAGAATTAACTATAGACAGGCATGCAAATGTGTTAAAAGTGTTATGGGAACCCAGTTGTGGATCCAGAATGATAGATGACTTTGAGTGCTAACTCTGAGTTAGGTACTGTACTTGATTATCTTCTATTTGTCTATCTATCTATCTATCTATCTATCTATCTCTGTGAAACAAGCATCATTTTTCCCATTTTACATAGAAGAAAACCAAGATTTAGAGATTTAGAGAGGTATATTTTGCCCAAGCTCACATTATTAGTAGGTGGCAGAGCTGGGATTTCAGCAGAAATAGTCTGATTCTGGAGCTTGCATTTTCACCCACTAGAGAACTCTAAGATCATTTCAACAGAAGTTAGCTTTTGAACTCGGCCTGAAACAATAAGCATTTTTAAATGGGTTGTGGGACTGATGACTCCCTGAGACCTTGTACCACCACAAAGGTCTGTGGGCACCTGATGGAAGGATAAGTAGATATGGTATACCCTGGGACTTTTGCTGAGTGGCCTCAGGCCCAACACTTACACCAACTTTGAACCTGTATCAATCTGGTGAACACCACCTTCCCCTACCTGGTAACTCACTGAGAAACTACCTCATGCAACTAGAGTACCACCAGAGGCTCTTTCAGTGACTGAGACTAACAGGCAGCCAGCAGGTGGAGGCAGTTGAAGGAAGATCTTGGGGTACCTTGGGCCTTTTTTAGACCTGTCTTCAGGCTCAGTGCTGGTGGAAGCCAGCCTTTGTGTGCAGCTTGGTCTTTCCCATGCACACAAAGGTCCAGCAGAGGCAGCCACAACTGTGGGTCATTCTGTAGCTCCAAACAGGTTGCCCAGGGCCAGTCACAGGCAGCATCTGACATTGATTTGCATTGAAAGTCCCTCCCATGAGGCCCCAGAAAGACATAACCAGTGGCCAGCTTCAGACAACAGCAGAGCAGAATACAATAAGCTTCACAAGCAGCATATCCAAAGGGAGATTTTTGCAGGCACCAAACCCTGCTGACACAAATTCTGCTTTGTGTGGTCAGAACCTGTACAGCAGCTCACATGCTGTGGTTGTGATTGAACCTCACAGTCAACCAACTTGAGGATGGACCCAATGTAGAATGAGCCAATAACAATCAAGACTTAGTTACAACAGGAGGGCTCACATAACCCACACAAGGGACATTCCTGGAGCACTCAGCTTAGATGATCAAGAAGATTGTGCCACTGGGTCCCACAGGACACCTATACATAAGGCCACCCTACTAAAACCAGGAGTCATAGAAGAACTACCTAATACATAAGAAAAAACACCAAGAGGCAGCCAAAATGGGGAGGCAAAGAAACATGCCCCCAGTGAAGGAACAGGAGAAATCTCCAGAAGAGAGCTAAATGAAATAGAGGCAAGCAATTTATCACATATAGAGTTCAAAGTAATGGTTATAAGGATGTTCAAGGAACTTAGTGGTAACTTCAACAGCATGAAAAAGAACATAGAAATCATAAAAAAGAACCAATCAGAAATGAAGAATACAATTATCTGAAATGAAGAATACACAAGAAGGAATAAATAGTAGTTGGATAAAGCAGAGAACTGAACCAGCCATTTGGAAGATAAGGTAGCAGAAAACACTCAATCAGAGCAGCAAAAAGAAAAAAAGAATTCAAAAAAGTGAGGAGAGTTTAAGGGATGTTTGGAACAATATTAAGCTTTACAACACCTACATCATAGGAGTTCCAGAAGGAGAAGAGAGAAAGAAAGTGATCAAGAACTTATTTGAAGAAATAATGACTAAAACTTCCCTAACCTGATGAGGAAAAAAGACAAGTCCAGGAAGCTCAGAGAGTCCCCCAAAAGATGAAGTCAAACTGGCCCATATCAAGGCACATCATAATTAAAATGGCAAAGGTTAAAGATGAAAGGAATCATAAAAACAGCAAGAGAAAGACAGTTACCTACAAGGGAGCTCCTATAAGATGGTCAGCTGATTTCTCAACAGAAACAATTTAGGCCAGAAGGGATTGGCATGAAATATTGAAAGTGATGAAAATCAAGGAACTACAAATAAGACTACTTTATCCAGCAAGACTATCATATAAGATTGAGGTAGAAGTAAAGAGCTTCCTACACGAGAATTAGCTAAAGGAGTTCATTATGACCAAACCAGTATTACAAGAAACGTCAAAAGTCTTCTAGGAGGAGGAGGAGGAGAAGGAGAAGGAGAAGGAACATAGTAATAAAGAATACAATGGCAATAAAGATGTACCTATCAATAATAATCACTTTAAATGTAAATGTCTTAAATACTCCAATCAAAACACACAGGGTAGCTGAATGGGTAAGAAAACAAGACCAATGTACATGCTTTCTACAATAGACTCACCTCAGAAAGAAAGATACACACAGACTAAAACTAAAGGGATAGAAAAAACATTCCACGCAAATGGAAATGAATAAAAGCTAGGGTAGCAATACTTATATCTGATAAAATAGACTTTAAAACAAAGCCTGTAATAAGAGATAAAGAAGGACACTACTTAATGATAAAGTGATCAATCCAACCAGAGGATATAACCCTTGTAAACATTTGTACACCCAACATAGGAGCACTTAAATATACAAAGCAGACCTTGATGGATGTAAAGAGAGGGATCAACAGTAATACAGTCATACTAGGGAATTTTAACACCCCATTGTCACCAATGGATAGATCTTCCAGATAGAAAATCAGCAATGAAACAATGGCCTTAAATGACACACTAGATTAGATGGATTTAATTGGTATCATGAGAATATATTACCCCAAAGCAGCAGAACACACATTCTTTACAATTGTGTATGTTGTATAATCTAGGATAAACTGCATGTTAGGACACAAAACAAGTCTCAATAAATTTGAAAAGATTGAAACCATATCAAGCATCTCATCTAACCATAATGGTATGAAACTAAACATCAAAATCACAAGAAAAAAACTGAAAAAACACACAAACACAAAGAGGCTACATGTTACTAACAATGAATTGGTTGACAATGAGATCAAGAAAGAAGGAATCAAAAGATACCTTGAAACAAAAGAAAATGAGAACACAACAACCTAAAGTCTATAGGACATAATAGTGAAAGCAGTCCTAAGAGGAAAATTCATGCCATTACAGGCCTCCCTCAAGAAACAAGAAAAATCTCAAATAATCTAACCCTACACCTAAAAACACTTTTAAGAACAACAAACAGAGCCCAAAGTTGGTAAGAGAAAGGAAATACTAAAGATCAAAACAGAAATAAATGAAATAGAGTCTTAAAAAATGATACAAAAGATCCATGAAACGAAGAGCTGGTTCTTTGGAAAGATACATAATTTTGACAACCTTTAACCAGACTCATTAAGAAAAACAGGAGAAGACCCAAATAAATAAAATCAGAAATGAAAGAGAAGTAACAACTGACACCAAAGAAATACAAAGGATTGTAAGAAAATGTTTTGAACAACTATATGCCAAGTAATTGGACAATCTGGACAAAATGGATGAATTCCTAGAAACATACAATCTTCCAAAACTGAATCAGGATGAATCAGAAAATCTGAAAAGACTGATTACTACTAATGGAATCTAAGCAGTAATAAAAAATCTTCCAGCAAACAGAAGTCCTGGACTGGATGTGAATTTTACCAAACATTCAAAGAATAACTAATACCTTTCCTTTTCAAACTATTCCAAAAAATTCAAGAGAAAGGAAGACTCCCAATCTCATTTTACAAGGTCAGCATTATTGTAATTCCAAAACCAGATGAAGACACTAAAAAGGAAGAAAATTATAGGCCAATATCCCTGATGAACATAGATACTAAAATCCTCAAAAAAATATTAGCAAACTGGATCCAACAATACATTAAAAAGATCATGTACCATGATCAAGTTGGATTTGTTTAGGGGTTGCAAGGTTCAAGCAATATCTGCATATACCACATAAACATAAGGATATGTACCATGTGATCATATCAATAGATGCAGAAAAAGCCCTTGATAAAATCCAGCACCATTTATGATAAAAACTCTCAGCAAAGTTGTAATAGAGGGAAGATATCTCAACACAGTAAAGGCCATATGTGACAAATCCATAGCCAACATCATATACAATGGTCAAAAACTAAAAAAAAAATTCTGTATGATTGTGAACAAGACAGGGATATCCACTTTTACCACTTGTATTCAATATAGTATTGGAAGTCCTAGCCACAGTAATCAGACAAGGAGAAAAAAATAAAAGGCATCCAAATTGGAAGGAAAGAAGTAAAACTTTCATTATTTTCAGATAATGATATTGTATGCAGAGAACCTTAAAGATTTCACTAAAAAACTACTAACACTGATAAATGAATTCAGTAAAGTAGCAGGATACAAAATAAATATCCAGAAATCAGATGCATTTTTATACACTAATAATGAACGATCAGAAAAAGAAACTAAGAAAATAATCCCATTTGCAATTGCATAAAAAAATCCTAGGAATTAATTTAATAAACTGTGAAAGACCTGGGGCCTGCCTGGGTGGCTCAGTTGGTTGGAGCATCATCCTGTGCACCAAAAGTTTGTGGGTTTGATTTCCAGTTGGGACACATCCTAAGTTGCTGGTTTGATCCCAGATCAGGGTGCATAGGAGAGGCAACGGATTGATGTTTCTCTCTCACATCAGTGTTTCTCTCTTGCTATCTCTCTTTCTTTAAAAATCAATAAACATATCCTCAGGTAAGGATTAAAAAATATACTTGGAAAATTACAAGACATTGGAGCAAGAAAATGAAGATACAAATAAGTTGAAGCATTTACTATGTTCATGTATAGGAAGCATTAACATCATTAAAATGCCCACACTACCCAAAGCAATCTATAGATTCAATGCAATTCCCATCAAGATACCCATGTGTATTTCACAAAGCTAGAACAAATATTCCAAAAATTATATGGAACCACAAAAAAATCCCCAATAGCCACAAAATCTTTAGAGAGTACAACATTGGAAGAATCATACCATCTAATATCAATCTATATTACAAGCCCATAGTAATCAAAATAGCATAGTACTGGCACAGAAGCAGACATATATATAGATCAATGAAACAAAATAGTCCAGAAATAAATCCACACCTTTATGGTCAATTAATATTTGACGAAGGAGGCAAGAAGATACAATTGATTAAAAACAGTCTACTCAGGGGGAAAATTGGACAGACACATGTGCAAAATGAAACTAGACCCCTTCTTACACCATACACAAGAATAAGTTCAAAATGAATCAAAAGACATGGTGTAAGGCTGGAACCCAGAAAAATCCTGAAAGAAAATATAGGCAGTAAAATCTTGGACATGTCTTGTAGCAGTTTTATTTTTCTGATATATCTCTTCAGGCTAGAGAAACAAAAGAAAAATAAATAAAACTACATCAAACTAAAAAGTTTTTGCACAGTAAAGGAAACCATCAACAAAATGAAAAGACAATACTGAATGGGAGAACATATTCACCAATGATACATCTGATAAGAGATTAATATCCAAATTTATAAAGAACTTATACAACTCAATACAACCCCCCCAATCAGTCCAATTAAAAAATGGACAAAGTATATGAATATACACTTCTCTGAAAAAGATATACTGATGGCCAATAGACATATATATGAAAAGATACTCAATGTCACTAATCATGAGATTAATGTAAATTAAAACCACAATGAAATATCACGTCATCCTGTCAGAATGGCTATCATCAATAAATCAACAAACAAGTGTCAGAGAGGATGTGGAGAAAAGGAAACTGATGTATTGTTGGTAGGAATGTGTAGGGAACCTATCCATGTGTGATGTGATCTAGTGACTCAGCTCTGGTTCTGAATGCAGACAGACGCGTTTGGTGTGCAGAGAATATCCGTGAATAGGTCTCCCGTGAGGAATCAGGTATGCATTACCTAGGCCACTTTGAGATTTGCTTTTGCTAAAAACTCCCTCACCCTGAATTGAGGCAACAAATGTTTACTGTATATCTTTAAAGTAACTTCCTAAAATCTATGCTAAACCTCTCAAGTTTGGGTGTAACCAATTCAACCTCTTTTCCCTTTACATTTGCAAATGACCTTTGTCTTGAAGGGATTAGCAACATTCTTTCTTTTGTTATGGTAAACACCTGAAGTGAACCTGTGCATAGTTAATGAGAACCATCCTGGATGTAATGAACCTAGAGTGTCAATAAAAACCTGTCCAGGTGAGGGGTCTGGGCTCTCTCTCTCTCTGAGAGAGAGTGGCCATGCAGGCTGGCCCTCTCACTCTCTGGCCCGCTCTCTTCCTTACTCTCCCTCTCTCTCCCTCGGCCCCAATCTCTTGATTGTTGAGAGATCAGCCATGCATCCCTTTTTCTCCACCGGATTCCTTTAGTCCGTGTGAATTTGTTTGTCACTTGTCCGGGGATATAGGACAAGCATTCCACAACAACATGCAGTCCTGCCGGACGGGACCGTGACAGGAACGCAGACTGGTGCAGCCACTATAGAAAGCAGTACGGAGTTTCCTAAAAAAATTGAAAGTGGCACTGCCTTATTCCACTTCTGCAAATATACCCAAAGAAACCTGAAACACTTAATTTGAAAAAATATATGCACCCCTATGTTCATGGCAGTGTTACTTACAATAGCCAAGATTTGGAATCAGCCCAAGTGGCTATCAGTAAATGAATGGATTAAAAAAAACCATGGAACATGTACACAGTGGAGTACTATTCAGCCATAAGAAAGAAGGAAGTCTTACCTTTTGCAACAGCGTGGGTGGACCTGGAGGATATTATACGAAGTGAAATAAGCCAGTCAGAGAAAGATAAGTACCATATAATTTCATTTATATGTGGAATCTAATGAACCAAATAAACAAAAGACAAAATATAAACAGACTCATTAACACTGAGAACAGACTGACAGCCGTCAGGGGTGAAGGGATTTGGGAGGCTGGGTGAAAAAGGTGAAGGGATTAAACAAGTAAAAAAAGAGAACTTGTGGATATAGATGATAGTATGTTGATTACCAGAGGGAGAAGGAGGTTGGGGGAGGCAGAAGAGGGCAAAGGCAGGGTTAAATGGTGATGGGAGGGGACTTGATGTGGGGTGGTGAGCACAACACAATTCACAGATGAGGTGTTATAGAACTGTACACTTGAAACCTATATAATTTTATTAACCAGTGTCACCCCAATAAATTCAATTAGAAGTTAAAAAATAAAATGGGTGTTGGGAAAGGACCATGAATGGGGAAGGTACTCCAGGTAGGGTGCCCGGTTCAGATGCAGTCCTGGAAGCTTATTAAAATGGGGAAAATGCAGTGTGAGGACACATTTTGAAAAGTCTGCAATTGCTTTGTCACCTCTAGGCAGTAAGTGAATGGGAGATGGCATGGCATGCTGTTTAAGAGGGTGGGAGTCAATATCTGCCTCTTCACAACTGTGTGACACCAGGCATGTTACTTAATATTTCCATGTCTCAGTTTCCTCATCTCTAAAATGGGAGCATAACTATGTCACAATAACACTATGAGGATTAAATGAGGCATTTAATATAGTATTTTTTCACATGGTGAATACTCAATAAATGGTAGCTAATTATTTTTATTAAATCTCAACCTTATGGCTATCAAGACAAGCTCATATTTTTGAGTACTTATATGTAAAAGGTATTGCACTCAACACTGCACATGCATTATTTAATCTTCATAGTAGCTCTATGAGATAGGTACCATTATTTTCCCCAATTTACAGAGGATAAGGCTGAGGATTCCAGTCTGATTCCAGTGTCTGTTTCCAGAGCTCTTTATTATGTTTCACTGTCTTCCTTTACAGTATACTGCTTGGAAGTTTCATCAAGATTTGATGTAGGTAGGAGGGTGTTACCGTGGTTCACTGGTGAGAGAGAGACTTGAAACAAATGGGCTTTGTAACAACCTCTTCAAACTATACCAAGGAAATGATAGCCACACTCTTGGGTTTGATACCTTTGCAAGCGCCTATAACCTCTATATTAGGGTCCGTGGTTTCACTTTATGCACACTCTTTTACCAGCCATTCTGTGAACATATTTTACTTTTCCCACCTCTTCGTGAAAGGCTGTATAAGTTAGCTTTTACTACATAACAAACTACCCCCATATTTCGTGACTGAAAACCATAGTCATTTACTTAGCTCATGGCTCTGTGGGTTGGAAAATGGGGCTGGGCTCAGCTAGGTGACTGGTCTCTCGGTCTTGGCTAGGCTAAGTCTTGTGTTTGAAGCCAGCTGCTGAGGCCAGTTGGTCTGACACGAAGCTCGTCTGGAATGATTCATTTTTGCTCCTTTATCCTCTCATTTTCCAAGCTGCTAGCCTGGACTTAGTCATATGGTGGTGGGAGAGTTCTAAGGACTACAAGAGACAGGACAAACTCTAATGTGCAAACACTTTTTAAGTCTCTTCGTTTTTCATGTCTGCCATTTGTCTCGATGGCCAAAGCAAGTCACATGGCCAAGCCCAGGGTCAGTTCAGGAGGAGACAGGGCACGTGAACATTTGAGACCATTACTGTTACAATCTACCACTCAGGTTTTGCAAAGCCAGCCTCAGCGCGAGTACAGGCTTGGAAGGATATGGAAGAGGAGGGCTTCTCCCGTGGGGTGGCACTGTGTGTCCGGCTTACCTGAGAGCAGTTAGACATACTCTTGGTGTGACGGTGGTACCAGATGGTACCAGAAAGTGACATGACGTATCAGGGACCACACAATCCCAAGTTGTCCCCTTCACACCCACATGCTCAGCCCTTGAGTCTGAAGGAGGCACTTGTCAGACATAGCATGCTAGTACCTGGTGAGGGCTGAGCTATGGAATGACTAGTTTATTTTTATCTTCCTCCTTCACTGTGCCCCCAGGCTGGCATGGCCTGGAGAAATAGCTGCTCCATCCATTAGAATTTCTACAGCCCTTAAAATACCTTGGCGAAAGCATGTGCAGCCCTCTCCAGTCGCTGTCATTCCAAAGGGCCACTAAGTTAATCTTGCTTATCTTTGAAATTAGATTGTGATGCTATCATCACGCAAACTCTCTGGGGTAATAAGCTTTAGGCTTAACATTCAATTTTGTTGCCATATCAATGGTTTCTGTAGTTTCATTTCTGCTCAACTATATGTTATGTCCCCTTTTATTTCATGAAGAAAGAAAATGCTGTAGGGTATCTGAGGATCTCAGTATGTGGTATCAAGTTGGATGCACATAATGTTACAACCCATTGCTTAGTGTTGGTCATCCTCAGAAACTACAATAAAGAGTCTGGTGAAAGCTGTTTTTAAAAAGTGCTTCTTTTCTCCTGTTATTGTATATGTAGATGGTATAACAATAAAATTCACTAGAACAAGAAAAATATTTTACCTCTGTAAATAGCTTAAAAAATAGTATGTTAATACTTTTTCATACCCTGAAACTTAAGGCTCAGAGCAAAAGATTCCAAGGGAATGAGGTGATTATGCTTGCCAGGGCTCAGCCTTGCTGACCGCTGCCGCCACTGTGTGTAGTCAAGTTCTGCATTTGGCTCCTGTGACTTCACTTTTTATTTTATAGGCCTTGTATGGAGAGTCCTCTTTTGTGTATGTGGTGTTCTTACACTTTCCACAGATACTTTTAATTGAGGGTTTGAGGGTTACAGGTTTCAGTTCCCTAGGGACATTTCATTGACACTAGACCATGAGCTTGATTCATTCGATAAGCATTTTTGGAGCTCCTTCTATGCCAGGGTCTGTGCTAGGCTGTTTATACATAAAGCCCTGACTTTGGGTGCTTAGAATTTGATGGAATTCTAAGTGAAAGAGGCAGGCCTGTGGGCTAAAAGAATATTATATGATAAAGTCACTATGAAGAAGTACCTAGAAGAAAGGGATTACTTTTTGTGGAGGGTAGGAGGTTACAGAGAAGATGCTAAAGGGATGTTTTGGAAGATGAACACTGAAAGCCATTCCACCTGCCTTGGTGAAAATTGAGGCCTATAAAGGTTGAAGGGACCACTTTGTCTGGAGAGAGAAACGGTGGACTGGATAGTTTGTAAACTACCAAAATATGCTTGGTAAAATATCTAACCTATCTAAGTATACTGGACAAAATGTTGAATGTGTCATAATTTTTAATAAAAAGATGAGCAAAAGTAAGGGGATTTCTCTAAGGTTAACAATGGAACAGGAGCAGGAGTCCAAAGAGATAAGTGAGGGCTGAAGTTGCTGCCTATTTTATTACCAACTACCAATAAATTCCAGATGACTGGAATTCGGCTGTGCCTGTGTGTAAGGGAGGCAGACAGAAGGGCCTGCAGAGGGCGGGAGGCCAGCTGGGGACTCCTAAGGAAAGCTGGGACCCGTGAAGAATAACCATCCTCAGGGAAATGGTGAGTTAGAAAAGACATACACTCCATGAAGGCAGACAGCAAAGAACCTTGGCTGATGCAGACTTGCTATTGATGGCTGAAGAACATGACAATGAACCAGCTATTACATGGATTTAGGAACTGGATTCACAGTGTTTGCATGGTCTGAATAACCACAAGCTGAGAATTTTAATTTAAAGCAGACCTGGTAGGCATGAACACACATCTCCAGAGGAATCCACATGCAATCTGTACTATTAAAGAATTCCCACAGGCTGGATCCCAATGAACGTGAACTCATAAGTAGAAGTCACAAAATGTACAAGGAAAGAAAGCATCATGGATGAGAGTTAGTAGAGAAGACAGTTGTAGCAATGGCCTCACATATTTAACATGTTTAATATACTTGAAGAAATAAAAGAGGGAAATGAAAATATGTGAACGCTCATGGTTTATGTAGTTTCATTTCTGTTCCACTGTATGTTGTGCCCCATTTTATTTCATGAAGAAAGAAAATGCTGTAGGGTATCTGAGGACCTCGATATGTGGTATCAAGTTGGACACACATAATGTTACAACCCATTGCTTGGGTTGAGGAGTAAGAGACTATCAAAAATGACCTGATGTGAAATATTTGAAAAAGTGCTAAATGGGATGTCTGGAAATAAAAAAAAATGAAATTTAAAAATCAATGAACTAATAGCCCTAAAGTAAAAAATGCAGAAATTCATCCACAGCAGAAGTGATGAATAAACTGTGATATATTCATACAATGGAATGTTAACAATGCAATGGAAAAGAGCAAATTATAATACTTTTAATGAAACAACATGTATAAATCTCATAGTCACATTAAGAAGCAAAAGAAGCCAGATACAGAGTACATGTGCTCTATGATTCCATATATAGGAAGTCAAAAACAGGCAAAGTTAATCTATGATCATTGTGGTCAGAACAGTGGCTAAGTAATGTGGGAGAGTGTTGATTGAGAAGGGGCATGAAGGAGCAGGCTGGGGTGCTGGGAATGTTTTATATCTTGGTATGGACAGTGGGCACATGAGCGTGTACACCTGTAAAAGGTCATCAGGCTGTACACTTAAGATGTGTGCTTTTACTGTGATCAATGGTGTTTATACCTGCATCTAAATGAATAAAAGCCTCAATGGCCCTCTCTTCCAGTTCTTTTGACACACACTCCCCCAAGACTAGACTAGAAATGAAGAGAAAGTTAATAAACTATAACTAAAAAGAACATACAAAATTCACCACACAGAGGCAAAGACCCCAAAATAACAGACATTAAGAGACATGGAGGCTAGAATGAGGTCCATGCAGAGCCCTAGAGGGTATAACGGATAAGCAATTTCTAAGAAAGACACAAATCCTTTCGTTCTGAATGTCCAATGAACTCCATGCAGGACAAATAAAAGAAATCCCTACCCAAACACATGATAGTAAAACTGCAGGTCAAAGACAAAGAGACGATCCTAAAAGCATCCAGGATGAAAATACAAATTGTCAACATCAATCTGTCAGCTACACTGAGGAAATCAGTAGTGTTGCGAGTCAGTAGAGGAAAGGAGATGCTACTACCATCAGTGTCTGGAAAACAGCAATTCTCAATCTAGAATTCTACACCGAAGGAATGAGGCAAAACAATATTTTTAAAATATTTTTTAAAAATTTTTTAAAAATCAGGTGAACAAAGCAAAACTGAAAAAAGACAGATTTCACTACCAACGGATTCTCACTCAGGGATTTTCTAAATGAGGTGCTCTGGAAAGAAGAAAAATGAATACAGAAGGTCTGAGATGCAAAAAGAAGTGAGGAGCAAGGTAAATGTTAAATACCAATGTGTGTGTGTGTAAAGTAGGAACTTTTGATACCATCTTTATATATCATATATATTTTATATATTTGAATATATATTCAACCCTCATTTTATATAGTATAAAAAAAGGACTAGAATGTTGTGCAGGGTACAAAACAGAACATACTGATTAAAGTTAGTTGCACTACTGCTCAATCACTCTTTCACTAAGTCTGCTATGAGGTCATTGTACTTCCTGAGTTGGGGTTTTGTTATATTTCATGGAATCCACAGAATTGCCACTGAATCACTCCGTTCACTCACTGTGCCGCCCACTGACTCTGTCATATGTATCAGTTCTGCCATATCTGATTATTATCAATGTTCTTCATTGTAATTGTTGAAAATAGCAACCCTATAATAAAATAGACAGATTTTATTCTTATAATGCAAGAGTAAAGCCTAGAGATTAATTAAAAACAGATTTTATTCATTTACATAATTAGGAAATTATTTGCAGCATCAATCCTAATATATGTGGATTTATTTGACAAATGTGATGCTTTTCCTAGGATAAATAGGAGGGGGGATGCAAAAAAACCTGAAATTATCTTCTGCAGGGTGGGCAGCTTTGTACTATGTGCTTCCCTTGCTAGGTGAGTGTTCTAGGAACCCATCTGTATCAGTGTACCAGCTGGCATTGTTGTGAGAGGCTGTGTTTGGCTTCTGTGAATTTTTTTAAAGACACTTTCAACGTGTTTGCCCATTTCAGGATGGGTGATTTACCATCTGCACTTTACCAAGTGCACCTGCCCACACTGCACTGAGTGTTCAGTCGTTTTTGACCAAAAGCAGCATGATCCCCATGTCCTACTCTCCCTATTCACCCAATTTCACCCCTAGAGACTTTTTTTGTTTCCCCAGAAGAAAAAAAGTCCTCAAAGGGAAACGTTATGCTGATGTAGAGGAGGTAAAACAAAAAACGGAAGTTGCACTAAAAGACATCAAAATTGATGAGGTCAAAAACTGTTTTGAGCAGTGGAAAAAATCTCGATAGGTGTGTTGCATCAGATGGAGAGTACTTTGAAGGTGGCTGAAGTTTAAGTATGTAAGAATAAATACACAATTTTTATAAATAAATTCCCATGTTTTGGGTCCCCCTTGTATGTATCCTTTGTAAATACTTTTGATATTGGTGGAGGAAAGGGGCCTTTAAGGAGCAAATGACACAAACGCCCACCTGCCCATCAAGAGTGCTAAGCGCTATAAAGACGTGAAGCACGTCTCTCAGTCCCTGCCAGGTGAGTACAGTGCCCTGCAGAGGGAAGGGAGGGTGGCTGCTGGTCGCCTCAGCTGATAATTCGAGAATCCATTTTCTTGGCATTCTGCTATCACTGTTGTAATAACAGGCTGGTGGTTTTAAACCTTGACCTCAATTTTCTAGTTTTTTCACGACCCCACCGATCCTTTCCATCTTAAACAGGCCTTTAATGGCCTTTAATTCCTTAGTGAATATTTTAACCTAAATAAAAATTCATCTTTTCCACCTTTAAGAGACAGCTCGGATCTCACCTTCTCTGTAAATTCTGCCCTGAATTCCCTGGCAGGATTAACCATAGCCTCCTCCACACTCCCCTGCCGTTCATGTCTCTCTATTGCAATGATTTGTTTGGAGGTAGACAGAGAACTCAGGGATGGCAGAAGCTTTGCCACCTTCTCATTTCTCCGTCTCTGGTAATCAGTCTGATGGATGCTAGTTAGATTGAAATGGAGTTATGTCTGTTTGAATGGAAACATGGCTTCTGTGGAGCTGCACCTGATGAAGATGATGATGCCTTAGTTTCTAACCTGCTTCATATCTTCCAGAGCAGTTCCAACGCCCTCCTCTTACTGCATCTGCCTCCATTAGGTAGTTAGAGCAAATATTCAAATCCTCATTTGACAGATAAAAGCCCAAGAAAAGAAGGTTTAAATGGTTCACACAAGTCCTGCAGTTTGTGCAGAGGGTGAGCCAATGGAGAGGGTGGCAGATGGGAAATTTAAAGAGTAAGGTTTCCACTCCTTAGAGAAATCACTCCATTAATTTTCTTTCCACTTAAATCCAGCTCCGCCTTCTCCAGTCCTTTTCTTTAGATAGGATCAGAGAAGCAGCATTTGATGGAAGAAAGACATACCACAGAGCTGCTGAATATGAGCTGACCCTCACATGGGAACCATTTTCCTGCAGAAGCAGCAATAATCATAATCATAATGCCTGCTTGAACTTGGCACTTTTCTTCTCTTTGGCATAGAGTCTGAAATTACCCGCTGGTGCCTCCTTTGCGTGGCAGTGGGCTGCTGAACAGAGGGCCACGGACTGCGAAGTGTGTTATTGTGGAGAAACTCTCAAAGCCCTTGGGGTTGTGAATGGCTTTGGTGAATAAGCCAACCTTGGACAGTTCAATAGGTGAGGTGAGAAGTAGGAAGCTGTGATATTGTTTCTATAGAAAGTGGGCTGGGGATCTCTCAGGGACAGACAGGCCCATAAGAGCACATGCCAAACGCTTAGACTTAAACAAGCAAAATCCTCCTACTCAGAGACCCCAACGGCATCAGGAAATCTAGTTTCATAGAGGATTAGAAGCACTGATAACAATGAATAACTCTTCACCTTTTTTCCTCCATAAACAATATCATGCACTAATAGGAGGGTTCTCCGGCATTGATTTTCCTCGGTGTGAACGTAACTCATTTCTGTGGGACAAGGCAGTGTTCTCTCCTATGCCAAAGAGCAGAGGTCATGAGGATTTAGGGCCCTTGAAGGGCTCTTCTTCAATGTATTTCTTTTGGCAACTGATAGGGTAGATTTCAATAGCACAGACCGGTCTGCCTCCAGCCAGGTGCCCTTTTGTTCACTTTTCCCCCAGCTTTAGTGAGATGTAATTAACATATAACATGATGTAAGTTGAAGGTGTACAATGTATTGACTTGATACACAAATTGAGCCAGGTCCCATTTTCTCTCAGCTGCTCTCAGAGTTCAGTTAGAACTGGGTAGTTGCACCCAGGTGGCAGGAGAATGTGTTTCAGGAAAGGATCATCCTTAGTCAGGGTTATTGACCTCCGCTGTGCATCAACACAGAGATGCCATCCACCATGCCTGCCCTGACTGATCTGAGGCGGGGCCCTTTAGAAGCCCCCATGGTGTTGCCAGGGTGGAAATCTTTGGCCTGTCCTCAGGTCACTGTTCCCAGACATCCCATCAGCATGCTCCATGGGGCAGACAATAGTCAGCTGATTGAAGGTATGACTGTGGGATCTGTCCAAGAGTTCTGCCTCCACACTCCCTCTAGCAGGCGTACAAGTTCCCATTCTAACCAAGAGAAGGCAACGCACCCCCAGGAGCTGTTTACCCAGATCTGTGTTTGGTGCCTCAGCCAGCTGCTTGGGTTTGTCTCCCCAACCTGGCCCTGGCCTCTGGTTTGTATGACCTACAACTCTACTTTCTCCTGGTACTTGATCACCTCCCTGGCCTTGGCCCGAATCCCTGTTCTGGATGGGCTGCTAGATTACTCCCCTGACTGCAGAATACCCACAAAAGAGCAGTAAAGAGGGAAGAAGGAATACTCTGTATTAAGCACCTGTATTGTGCTGAGTGGTAGGAAAAGAGTGTTTTAGGAGCTGATAGTACTGTATGGTTGGTCCAGTGCAGGCAGAAAGGAGGCAGGCAAACTGAGAGAAAAGGTATAAGGGCTTCATAGAGGAAGTGAGAACTGAGCTGAGTGGGGCAGAAAGATGGCTGGGAGAAGTGGGAGGAACAAGACAGCATGGCAGGCTCATACTCATGTGGTCCTGAATTCCTGGGGTGTGGAGGCTGAGCGGTGGCAACAGAGATGAAGCAGGAGACATGTTCAGGTACTAGGTTGCAGGGGCCTGGTGGGCCAGGCCAGAAAGTGTGGACCAAAGCCAGAGGAACTGCCCCAGGGATAGGTGGGCACTGGAGTTCAAGTCATGGTGTCCAAAGGGGCATGGTATACTTGGGGTTGATTCAGGCTGTGCTGGTGTCAGAGGGCCACAGAACGTCCTGGTGGTAGTGGTCATTGAGGCTATGTGTTGGTGGCCTGTTCATTTTGCGCAGGACTTTAGGCTGAGGTTGTAGGGCCAGGACAGAGAGTCCCCCCCGCATGAGAGGGTTGAGCAAGACAAGGCCAAATGTCAGAGTCACAGGAAAATGGGCTGGGTTCACAGCCCAGCTGTGTAGATTGGGCCAATCCAGGTGGAGCAGGGAAGTGTGGCTTAAGAGGTTCACCTATGGAGACCATGTCTCCAGGTAGCAGGATAATTCCAGGTCCAACCTTCCAATGGAGAGGAGACATCTAAAATGCACCCTCATCCACTCAGGCCAGCTCATAAACTCCGCGGAACAGAGCTACAGCTGGGGAGGCTGAAACTAGGGGAGACAGAGGCTGATGGGGAGATTTCAAAGCAAAAGTGGTTCAAGTTTGAGGTCAGGAGGCCACTCTTGTTCCTGGATAATGCCAAACCATCAGATACTCTGTGACCTCCACAGGTATTTCCTCTGCCTGGGGCACTCCCTTAGCTCTGATTTCAGCCAATAGCTGTAAGAGGCCTGCCATCTAGTCCAAAGCACTGAAATCCCAGCATCTGTATAAGAAACCTCCCTCCCTCAGCTCAGCCCCAACGAGGAGCTCTGCCCAGAGGCCTGCCTGCTCAGCCTGAAAGCCAGGACGGGCTACCTTTCCAAGGCTTGCTCACTTCTTCTAGAATACCCACTCCAGTGGGTGGGGGTAGGCCTCACTTCCTTCTCCATGGAAGGAGATTCCAGCTCCCCAGGGACCTACAACCAGCTCTTTCACCTACATAATCAGTTTGCGAGGTTGCCAAGGGCAGTGTTCTCAGAATGGCTTATGAGAAATCTTCTGATAATCTAATCTGTCCCAGTCCACCCAGATTTTTCTTTCATCTACCAAATACACACATCTTGGGACATTTACTGATAATTTCCCCTAGTCATCTGGGATGCCGAAAGATTTAGAATTGAAATGTTCCCACACTATTGAGGAGAAATGATTTAAATAAAACTGAGACTGTGTCCTAGACCCTCAGCCATAGCCTGGGCCACTATGTTGTCACCCACCGAACTGTGCAGAGTCTGAGCTGGTGATGGGCAGAACACACTCACAGGAGCCCCCAGTCTATGGGTGACCTCCTGGTGTTGATTTCCCTCTCTCCTTCCTAAAGCCAGCCAGCAGCCAGGTGGTAATGCGGAGGCTGGAGGTCTCAGGGAAAGGCCGGCCCCTTCTGGAGGACAGAGACGGGGCCTTCCTGTTCCTGATAACCCCCAGGACCAGCAAAGGTGACGCCTATTGTTGTTGCTCTGAAAAAGTGAGTTGAGTCCATCTGCTGAATGAAGGATAGTGCCATCCCAGGGGTCAAGCGGGGTTCAGAGCGGGGGAGCTGGTCTGAGATGAGGCTGTCTGGAGCATGGTGTCTGGAAGGGCAGGAGCCTAAAGGGTGTCAGAGACCTGGTGTGGGGTTAAGTTCACCCAGCTTCAGGATTAGGTGAATTTGTCGGAAGGGCTGGCTGCTTTTCTGTTTCTGCCCCCCAGAACTTTTTATTATTTTTTTATTTAAATCTGAATGTTGTCACCGCATTTATCGTCATTTATCATATGGTATAAATCTACAAATACTTAATTTTTTGTTTGGTAACTTTTAAAAGTTGAATTTAGTGGGTGACATTGGTTAATAAAACCATACAGGTTTCAAGTGTAAAAGTCTATAATACATCATCTGCACACTCCATCGTGTGCTCACCGCCCAAAGTCAAGTCTCTTCCCCCCATTCCCTCTCCCCCTGCCCCTCTCCCTCCTTTCTTATGTTCTTAAACTCAAACAGAAGCTGAAAGGGCAGAAGGCAGTGGGCCTGGGAGAATGCGTAGCCAACAGAGGGGCTTAGCACGAGTGTGCTGACCCCCTCCTCCCTCCCGAGACCGCATTTTCTCGTTCCCTCAGATACAGCTTTCTGAGAAAGCCAAAGAAGGGAATTAACATGCAAAATAGAATTTTAAGTATTTTGCTGGGTTCTTTATATATATGATCCATAAAAAAACTTGCAAAAGAATAAATTTTTTTAAATTTCCAGATAGGGAAACTGAGACTTAGAGAGGAAGTTATCCAATCTGAGACACTTGCAAGAGTAAAAGGGGGTGGTGAAATACTTCAAATTACATGCATGTATATACAGTACTTTAAAGTATTTATTATCCGAGAAACGTGTTTTATTGTACAGGGTCCAGCAGAAGTAAGGCCTGCTTGAGTGTGACTGGTAGGGTAATAATATGGGTGAAATAATTGATAGTTTTAACTTACACATTTCACCTAAAATGTCATATGGTGTGCTTGAGTATGATATTGTTATGTTACACAATTACAGGCTTATGATTTTGTAATAAAAGATTTTGTAATAAAAAAGGAGCATTGTTTGTGCCAGACTCAGTATTTTCAGACAAGATAATTCTACTCAAAAATACTTATTAAAAATAACATTCTTTCTTTTAATAAAAACCAGCAGATATAAACCAGGACTATCTCTGATAAGTGGAGCTGTGTGGTTACCCGAATATTAAGTGACTTTTCCAAGGTCACACATTTACTAAGTGTCAAAGTCAGGTATCAAAACCAGTATCTTTCCATGATTTTATGCTGTTTATTGAGGGTGAGGGGGAATAGATTGCCTGAGATTCACGAAGTGTTCCAGAAGATTACTTTCAGGCTCAGGCAGGCCTCTCTTTCCACTGGGGAGTTGGATTTTTCTGTCAGGCCATTTCCTTCCCACCGCAGCTCCCCCACTGCCGTGGCAGGGCTTAGGCCACTCCTGAGGTCTCCTAACTACTGGCACTCCCTAGCAGCTGTATGGCACTTGACTTGATTGTAGACTGTCCCCCTGCCTTGACTTGTGGCACCTGGGTGTCAGTAGGCCCTGAGTCTCTTGCTCTGGGTCCTCTGTGTTTCTTAAGCCTTTACTGCTTCCTTGGGTCCTGACTGCTGGGTCTGCTTTTACCATGAACCCTTAAGTTCATCTCTGGGACCCTGGGCATGGTTCCCTTCTGCACAGCTTTGCCTTTCTCTCCCTGACCTGGTCCATAAATTCACCCCTGGCTGTGGTTCCTTCACCCCACCTCCACACCCACATTCACAACTTGACAGTCTTTGAGAATTAAGCAACTATTTCATTGAGCAATTTAGGTGTATACCCACTTGATTTGAAGAGAATTAGTTTAATGAAGATGATCATGTGGCCCAAGTTTTCTGGGGCAGCCCTAATTTTAAATATTATATCATTTTGTCCTCATGAAAGCTGAGTACTGAAAATCCCAGTATTTTGGCATATACATGCCATCTTCTGTATTGCCTCAGGAACCCATAAAAAAGGGGCATACATCCATAGTCAGACAACATGCCCTACCTTTGGCTTAGGATATATAGGTCTCTGTTAAACCTTTATTTTTGTCAATATGGGTAAGCCTAAGAGAGAACAGCCTTTTTGTTTGTTTTCATAAATCTCATCCGTACAGGTGTCCTGTGGTCGCTCCTACTTTCTATAAACATTACTTGATGGTCTTCATTACGTGGCCAACGTGTTTCTTGCTGAGTCGCACTGCAGTTTCTATGGTCTGTGTATCCCCAGTGAGTACCTTGTACCATGGTTGTTGTATAACCTCAGTGAGGTAGATAGCCTCCCTGTGAGATCTGCCAGGGCCAGGCCTCCACGCCTGTCTGTCTCCCAAGCCTCCAGGAAAATGGCACTCCCCTCAAAGGCCTGCCTCACCTCCCTCCCAACTCTTCCTTCTGGCCCAAAGTTGCTTAGTGAGACCTTGTGTCAGGACCTCCCCAAAGGTCAGAGTAGCCACGGGCCTAAGCTCCCACCCCAGGTTCATTGTGGTCCAATCTGGTCCTCCAAGAAGAGGGTGCTTCTCTCACAGAAATACCAAAGAGGAGGAGCATTCTGAGTGGGCACCATGGCCAGAGTGACATGTTCTGACATCACTTGTTCCCCAAGTGCTTCCCAAAGGGATCTGTGGCCAGTGGAGCAGCATAAGGCTTCCCAAAGGCTGGGATGCCACCAGTACAGTGAAGACTCAGAAGTTCTGCACTAAAGTCACCAACTTTTCCTAAATGTATTTGACCACAGGACAACTTTTTCATATAACAACCTTCAATATCTCGAAGAATCAGGGTAAAACAAAAGAGATGAGCATTTGGAGTCAGAGGTTCCTGCCTGAGTTCAAGTTCAAAATCCTCATGTTCATCTGTGTTCCCTTGGGTAAGTTATTCAGCCTTAGTTTCCTTGTCAGTAAAATGAGGATAATGGCAGATGACCTCACACAGGGTTGTTGTGGGAGTTTAACAGTCCTGGATATGAAAGCACTTGGCATTGATGTAAGATATCTATGAAAGTTGTATGACAGAAGAGGCTTTGATTGGGTCGAAACTCACTGAGCTAGTGTATATCCGGTAATGAATAGTGTTCAGAAGCTGTGCTTCCCCATTTATGGCTGTTCAGGATTGCCAGGACCAGTATATTCAGTGTGAATGTCAGGAGTCTTTGCTAGCTAAACAATGGAGGATGCTTTTGAATTAATGTATGTTTTTAAGAAAATATTGTTAAATTTTGTAACAAAATACAAGATGAATTAGAGAAGAGAGGCTTAGGGTTCAGTCTCCCCATCTATAGTAAGAGGACATGCATTAGAAAGTTGCTAAAGATGTGGCAAGAAGGCCTGGGTGGGCTAGACACCTGGTTCAGGCTAAGAAAGGCGGGGACAGGACTGAGACCCATTACAGAGAGGTGTTGATGGGACCAGATGCTCTCCAAGGGATCTGTGTGTATGGCTTGGGAGGTTTGCTTTGGAACATTGATTCCTTTTCATGTATACAATTAAGTTACCCCCTATATACCCTAAATGTCTTTTAATGTCTTGGGGTTTTGTTATCTTTATTCATTAAACCAGGAGTTCTTAACCTGTACAGCATAGTCTATTAAGATGGAGAGGCAAGGTCAAAGGTATGCTTTAAGGGTCCAGAAATTCCTTGAAATTAGAAGCAAATTTTTTGTGCATAGGCATATGTGCATTTTTATAGGGAAGAAAGTTTGAAACCACAAAGTGGGTTTTGGTCTCTGTGAACTATATAAATCACGTTCAGAATGAACTCCCTGGCCAGCAGAGTTCACTCTACAATTGATAATTGGACAGGGGCTCCGACACTCCTGTGAACCTCCTGGGTCTCTGTGACTGGTCTGAGGCACTTGGCTGTTCTGCATCATCAGCAAGACTTTGATTTTGCTTGGTCCTCTTGCTCTGGGGAGCTGTAGCTTCTCTGTAATCCCCCCATTCCTCTTTAGCATGCAAAGTCCTTGAAACCTGCTGTGGAGGCTGCTGTAAATCCTGGGGTACCTATAGGTGGCTGACGTGACTTTCACATTTACCAATGGAGCAGACAATGTGAATGTCAGGTAACTCAAGTTACTTGCATATCAACAGATACTCATGGACACTGTTGGTGCCATGCATTGTGCTAGAACCTAGGCATAGGGAGGTGACAGAAAATGCAAAAGGATGACAGACAGCCTCTGCCTGTTAGAGGCTTCTAGTCCAGTAGATTCAGACAAATGTACAACTTATAATATAAGCCAGAAAAAGGAGATGACATAGGATTGTGGCCCCTACATTGTTAGAGCTGTACTGTAACCCTAATGTTATATAAGAGTGAGCCTGCCCTGGTGTCCTTAGGTCTCCTTGTTTATTTATCTAACAGGTGTTGATGGGATGCCGTGCCATCATGTGCCAGGCACTACACTAGGTACCAAGGATCCATTGGCAAACAAACACAGGCAGGGTTAGTATGGAGAATGACAGTTATTAAAATCATCGCACATACCTACACACATGTAAAATTACAACTGAGATATGAGCTGTAAGGATGAGAGATATGGTACAATAAGAAAATATTACAGGGGACATTTGGCCTAAGGAAATGATGCCTGATGAGGAAACGTAGGCGTTAACAAGGCGAAAAGGGAGGAAACTTCAGATATCAGGAACAGCATGTAAAAGGCCCAGTGGCACTGGCAGAGAATAGGCTGGTGTCTGTTAGTAAATAAAAGAAAGTTCGGGCCAAGATGGAGGCATAGGTAGACACACTGTGCCTCCTCGTACAACCAAAAGAAGGACAACAACAAATGTTAAAACAAAAAACAACCAGAACTGACAGAAAATTGAACTGTATGGAAGTCCGACAACCAAGGAACTAAAGGAGAAACTTTCATCCAGACCGGTAGGAGGGGCGAGACAGGCCGGAGAGGACTCGTGCGGGGCAGTGGCTGGCGGACCGGGGAAAGGCGCGGCTGGCCGGGAGAGTTGGCGGCTGCGGACCGGGAGTCCCACTCCCTTGTGCGGATAAACTGGGAGGAACATCTGGGGAGCGAGACAGACCCCGCAACCCAGAGTTCCAGCTCAGGGAAACAAAGCCTCAGAGCCTCTGAATGAAAGCTCCTGTGGGGACGGAGGCGGTGGCAGCGGGAGAAACTCTCAGGCTCACAGGAGAGCTCGTTGGAGAGACCCACAGGGTCCTAGAGCATACACAGCCCTCCCACCCGGGAAGCAGCACCAGAATCAGCACCAGAGGGCCCAATTGGAGTGGGTCACTCGGGAAGTCACTGAAAACCTACAGAGAGCAGAGCAGGCGCCATTGTTCCCTCTCGGACCCCTCCCCCACCTTCACTACGCAGCAGCGTGGGTTGCCCCGCCCTGGTGAACACCAAAGGCTCTGCCCCTTACTACGTAACAGGTGTGCCAAGACAACAAAAATGGCCCAAATGAGAGATCAGATCAAAGCTCCAGAGAAAATAGAACTAAGTGACCAAGAAATAGCCAACCTATCAGATGCACAGTTCAAAACACTGGTAATCAGGATGCTCACAGACTTGGTTGAATTTGGTCGCAAATTAGATAAACAAATGAAGGCAAC
>VMDR010011875.1:0-27560 GCA_007922815.1 Macrotus californicus
AGTCTATGTTTTATAGCCTCATCTTTTTTATCTTGCCAATATAATTACTTCTTCCCTAAAACTAGAATGATTTGTTTTTATATTAAGTTGTGATCTATGTTCTCCTGAAAAGAAAACACATACCAAGAGTCCTATAAAAATTATTTCTACAAATATCAAGGCTTATAGGAAAATAGGGTTGGGGCAAGTCACTCAAAATTTATGCAACTTTGTAATCAGAGAAATAAAAAACAAAACAAAACAAACCAGTAACAATCTTGGTTGAAGTATTAGCATCATGCATAAAGACATGTTGAAAATAATACATAATTATTTCAGTAAACAAATCATTTTACCTTAAAAGGCACAGGTGAAGGCAATTTGATGGCAAGGAATGTAAAGAAGGGTTGACCCTGCTGACTGACAGATGTAGTAAAAATGCACAGTTAGGGTTGCCAGAGAGGAGGGTTGTTGGGAGACTGGTGAAGAAGGTGAAGGGATTGAGAAGTACAGGTTGATCATCACAAAACAGAAATGGGGCTGTGAAGTACAGCATAGAAAATACAGTCAATACTATTGTAATAACTCTGTATGGTGCCAGTTGGGTACTGGAAATGTCAGGAGGAGCACTGTGTAAAGTATACCATTGTCTCACCATTATGCTGTACACCTGAAACTAATACAAAACAATGTTAGATGTAAATTATAACTTAAGTGAATTTTTAAATAAAAATAAATGAAAACAATTTTAAAGCACAATCATGGAGAATAACTGGGCATTGGACACTTCCAGAGCCTTGGCCAAACCCAGTGCACGTTCCTCAGTGACTGGGCACTGTGCACAGGCTGTGTTATGGGTCCAGCACTTCTGAGCTTGGCATCCACAGCTGTCCGACTATACTTTGTATTCATTCAGCTGCCTTTACTTGTGGGTGCAGACATTAAAATGCTGGGAAGAACTGTGCAAGAATCTATATGACTTCTGCCCCTTTCCGAAATCATTTTCTCATGTGCCAATCCTGTATGAGCAAATTCACATTTATGAATCAAGCAATGTAGCAGAACAGGTTTTATCCACTCTTTTCTACAAACACACTGTGTTTCTGGTCTTCCCAACTTCACTCTCACTAGTCCCTGGGACCAGAATACTCTTCACTTTCTATCTGCCATCTCTTCTTCTGGACTCTTATTCTATGTTAAGGTCCATCTCAAATGTCACCTCCTGCATGAAGCAGATCTTGAAGCTCTTAACCCAATGTGAATAATTGTGGTATAGTCAGAATGCACCTTTTTAAAGGGATTTTTATTAGGCATCATATGTTAATATTTTAGTATTTCTCTTTTTCTCCCTTCTTGCTATACATTTCTTGATAGCCACTAAAGGGCTTATTCATCCTGTGAGGAAGCTGTAAGTGTAAATCTCTGTAACCTGAGAAAATACCCTACACCTATATATATGAATACTACTATATTTGTATAAATTTGCATTAATACTTTATACACTGAAGGCATGGAGATCTTTGCAGAGTTGATCATTTGTAATGTTGTCTTGATACATGATATGCCGCACTGAACAGTGCTTTTGATTTTTGTTGATAAATAAGCTTTCAAAAATGCTACTCATAAATTTAGCAAAGAAATGTTCAGGGAAAGTTGGTGTTGTTTGTGAGTTGCAGAATAGTATTAATGTGGACTTCACTGTCTTTGCTGCATTGAAAGAACTTCTAGAGACAACGTTCTGTATTAGGTTTTATTGGAGGTTATTAACCCAAACACTTTAAATGGGTCAGGATTGCACACCGACCTCAATGCCACATCGACAAGTCTTTAGTACCAAGAATAAATAGGAAGTTGTAAGTTAAAACTTTTAGAGAGAGAAGTTGGGGGGGACTACTTTCTCTCTGAAAATATAGAGATGCTGAGAAAAATATGTAAAGTGCACTCTGCCACATTAATGAGGAATTTGGGTTCTGACATGTACCTTTTAAATTGGAAATAAAAAATGTAAACCCCTTAGCACCTATTGATTTTAGAATTGCTATGTTTATATAATACACTAGTATGTATTTAATTTAATATAATTAAAACTTCCAGGCACAGTTGAATAGTGAGCTCTAACTTTTTTATGCTGAGAAATCCTCCATTGATAGCTAATTATTTTATATCCTCTATTTGGATTTACCTAAGAATATTTATTCTCCATATATCATTTGTTTGCTTATTAAATACTTTAAAATACCTACAGTCTAACCTCTCTCTTATAACTGATGATATGTATTATGGTGATTTCTCTTGGCTTATCTTGGCCCCTTCTCCTCGGCACTTAAGCAGAATCTTGAAAGCCCATGAGTTTTTCTACTTGAAACGCTTAAAGAACTTTAGGTGTTATTTGAAAAATCCTGTAGAAGCTAAAACTTGCACTAGAGTTAAACATTTTGTTAAAAACATAAGGGGTGTGAATCCAGGTTTTGTGAGGTCGGAAGCTTAATTAGTTTGGAGAAAATCTGTCTTTAAGAAAAAAAAAATAGGATTCCAAGTTGGCTGTAGAAGAGATAGAAGCTACACTCACCTCTTCCTGGAGTCAAACTAGATTTACAGCTAAATTATAAAGCAATTGACCTCAATAACCAACTGAAAGACAGCTGAACAGAAGTATTATAACCAAAGATTTACAGAAGATGCCACATAGAAACTGGTAAGAAGGGCAGAGATATGGAGAGGGCTGGCCCTGCAGCCATGCACTGCAGCTGAGAAGCTGGAGGGATCTCTTCTGCCAAAGTCCTTCCTGAGGAGTGTGGGGTCTCAATCCCAAGCCAGAACCCCCAACCCAGAGCACCAGAGCCAGAAAGAGGAGCCCGCATAGTATCTGACAGTGAAAATCAGGAGGGACTCTGTCCACCTAGAAGAGAAGGGAGTCTGCTATAAACTCAGGTGCTCTCTTAAAAGGCCAAGGCACAGGATCTTGCTCTAGGACACTCACCTAGGGCTCCATTATAGGTAGGGTGACTCAGGGCATATGGGAGTCATTAAAAAGAAGATCTGGATCATGTTACCCTGAGAAGAATTCTGGAGGGTCAGCCACTTTGGAGTGGGAGCCAGTCTTGCCCTGAACCTGCAGGATCGGCAGGTACCACCCCCAGTGGGAGACTTTAGATATGTCCTTCTGAGTCCCACTGGCCCCAGCCTACTGAGCTCAGTTCCTCAGGGGGAAAGAAGTACCAATCAGAGCTGGGACCTTTCAGGCATGTCCCTCTCCAAGGCTCTTGTCTGGGACTCAGAAAGCCACTGGGTTGTACTACTGTGGATCGGTGAGGAAGGGACATGTGTGCCTCCTTCCTGCAGGCTCAGCTGGCACCACCCCCAGCAGCAGACTATTTTGACCTGTTCTCCTGAGTCCTGGTGGCTTTACCCTGCTGTGCTTACTCCTGTATTAGGGCTGGCTGGCTGCACCCAACATGAACCTGCAGTGTGCTCCCCCTGGTACAGCTAGGTACTCTGGCAGAGACCGAGTGGTTTGGCTCTGGAGTAGGGAATATTTCCCTTCCATTGAGTGCCTAACCATGCTGTCTCAAGCAGGAGAAACAATAGCCCCATCCTCCCCACCTGGTCACCCTGCTCTATCTGGCTCATGCCTTGTGGAAGGGTCTGTGGGATGTGGCCAGCCTGGGCCTATTCTACAGTCCTTCTTCAGAAGGTCTGGAGTAAGATTAGGGAACTTCCAGGTGGCAGAGTAACTGACACGTGGAGGTAGACCTCAAGGAACCTTAGACCTTTTATGGATCTGCCCCTGGTTCGGAGCTAGAGGATGCCAACCCTTGCATATAACTTGTCCCCTCCCATACACACTCATCCCAGGACATACATCCAAAGCAGCAAAATATATATTCTTTTCAAGTACACATGGAATTTTCTCTAGCATATACCACATGTTGTGACACAAAACAAGCCTTAATAAATTCAAGAAGATTGAAATCACATCAAGTATCTTCTCTGACCAAAACGATATAAAACTGGGATTCAATTACAAAAAAACCCCTGAAAAACACTCAAACACATGGAGGCTAATTAACATGTTATTAAACTATGAATGGGTCACCAGTGAAATCAAGGAAGAAATCAATGATTACCTTGGGACAAATGAAAATGAACACACAACAATTCAATATCTATGGGAAACAGCAAAAGCAGTTCTAAGAGGGAAATTCATAGCATTACAGGCCTACCTGAAGAAGCAAGAAGATTTTCAAATAAACAATCTAATCCTATATCTAAAAGTATTAGGAACAAAACAATAAACAAACCCAGAGTAAGTAGAGGAAAAAATAAATATTTGAGCAGATATATGACATAAGGATGAAAAAACTGTACAAAAGATCAATGAAACCAAGAGCTGGTTCTTTGAAAAGATAAACAAAATTGACAAACCTTTAACTAGACTCATGAAGAAAAATAGATAGCCCAAATAAATAAAGTAAGAAATGAAAAATAGAAGCAAAAACTGAAACCACAAAAATACAAAGAATTGTGATAACTATTACAATTACATGCTAGCAAGTTGGAAAATCTGGATAAAATGGATAAATTCCTAGAAGCATACAATCCTCCAAAACTGAAGCAGGGAGAGTCAGGAAATCTGAGTAGACCAGTTATAACTAATGAAATCAAAGCAGTAATGAAAAAACTCCCAGCAAACTAAAGTCCTGAACTGAATGACTTCCCAGGTAAATTTTACCAAACATTCAAAGAAGAACTAACACCTTTCCTTTTCAAACTATTCCAAAAAATTCAAGATGAGAGAAGACTCTCAAGCTCATTTTATGAGGCCAGCATTATCCTAATTCCAAAACTATTAGATAAAGATACAATAAAGAAAATTATAGGCCAATATCCCTGATGAACATAAATGCTAAAATCGCCAACAAAATATTAGCAAATCTGATCCAGCAATACATTAAAAAGATCAAACACTATGACCAAGTGGGATTTATTATGGGGATGCAAGCTTGGCAAATCAATAAATGTGATATATTCACATAAACATAAAAAAAGGTTAAAAATCACACAATAATATAAACAGATGTACAAAAAGCATTTGATACAATCCAGCATCCACTTACAAAAAAAATACTCAGCAAAGTGGGAATAGAGGGAACACACCTCAATATAATAAAGGCCATGTATGACAAACCCATAGCCAACATCATACTCAATGGGGAAAAAACTGAAAGTGTTACCCCTAAGATCAGGAACAAGACAGGGATGTCTGCTTTCCTTATTATTCAACATAGTACTTGAAATTCTACCCACAGCAATCAGATAAGAAAAAAAAAATAAAAGGCATCCAAATTGGAAAGAAAGAATAGAATTGTCATTATTTGCAGATGACATGATATTACATGTAGAAAACCCTAAAGGCCCTACTCAAAAACTACTACAATTGTTAAGTGAATTCAGTAAAGTAGCAGGATACAAAATTAATATTCAGAAATCAGTTGCATTTTCATATACTAGTGATAAACTATCAGAAAGAAACTAAGAAAACAATCCCATTTAAAATCACAACAACAACAAAATAAGGTATCCAGGAATAAATTTAACCAAGGATGTAAAAGACCTGCACTTAGAAAATAATAGCATACTGGCCCTGGCTGGTGTGGCTCAGTGGATTGAGCGCCGGCCTGTCAACCAAATGGTCCCTGGTTTGATTCCCAGTCTGGGCACAAGCCTGGATTGTGAGCCAGGCCCCAGTGGGGGGAGTGCAAGAGGCAACCACATATTGATGTTTCTCTCCCTCACTTTCTCCTTCCTTTCCCTCTCTCTAAAAATAAATAAATAAAAACTTAAAAAAAAGAGAAAATTATAGCATACTGAAGAAAGAAATTGAGGAAAATACAAATAAGTGTAAGCATATATCGTGTTCATGGATAGAAAAAATTAACATCATTAAAATGTGCATACTACCCTAAGCAATCTATAGATTCAATGCAATTCCTATTAAAATACCAACAGCATATCTCACAGAACCAGAACAAATATTCAAAAATTTATATGAAACCACAAAAGACCCCATATAGCCATAGCAATCTTGAAAGAGAACAACAAAGTTGATGATATCACACTAGCTGATATTAAATTATACTATAAGGCCATGGTAATCAAAATAGGATAATACTGGCATAAAAATAGGCACGTAGACCACTGAAAGAGAATAGAGAGCTCAGAAATAAATCCAGGGCAATTAATATTTGACAAAGGAGGCAAGAACATGCAATAGTCTATTCAATAGACTGTCTATTCAATAAATGGAGTTGGAAAAGCTGAACCAATACATGCAAAAATAAATAAATAAAACCACTACCTCCTTACACAATACACAAGAAAAAACTCAAAATGGATTAAACATTTAAATGCAAGTTGCAAAACCATAAAAATCTTAGAAGAAAGTACAGACAGTAAAATTTCAAACAATTCTTGTAGCAATATTTTTTCTGATATATCTCCTTGGGCAAGGAAACAAAATAAAAAAATAAATAAGTGAGACTACATCAAACTAAGAAGCTTTTACACAGCAAAGGGAACCATCAACAAAATCAAAAGCCAACTCACTGAATGGGAGAACATATTTGCCATCAGATACATCTGATAAGCATTATTTTCTAAAATTTATAACTTATACAACTTAACACTAAAAAATAAAAAGACAATCCAATTAATAAATGGGCAAAGGACTTGAATAGACACTTCTCCAAAGAGGACATACAGATGGCCAATGGATATGTGAAAAGATGCTTGATGTCCCTAATCATCAGAGAAATGCAAATTAAACCCACAATGAGCTATCATCTCACACCTGTCAGAATGGCTATCATCAATAAATCAACAAATAACAAGTGCTGGTGAGGATGTGGAGAAAAGGGAACACTTGTACATTGTTGGTGGGAATGCAGATTGGTACAGCCACTGTGGAAGACAGTATGGAGATACCTCAAAAAATTAAAAATGGAACTGCCTTATGACTCAGCAATTCCACATCTGGGAATATATCTGAAGGAACCCAAAACACTAATTTGAAAGAATATAAGCACCCCTATGTTCATTGCAGCGTTATTTACCATAGCTAAGATTTGCAAGCAGCCCAAGTGCCCATCAGTAGATGAGTGGATAAAAAGCTTGGGTACATTTACACAATGGAATACTACTCAGCCATAAAAAAGGCCACTCTTACCTTTTGTGACATATGGATGGACCTGCAGAGTATAATGCTAAGTGAAATAAACCAGTCAGAGAGAGACACTTACCATATTTCACTTATATGTGAAATCTAATGAACAAAATAAACAAAAGAGAAACGGATTCATAGATATGGAGGACAGACTGATGATTGTCAGGGGTTGGGGGTGGGTCTGAGTGAAAATGGTAAAGGATCAAGTAAAAAAAAAAAGACAAGGACAACAGCAGAGTGATTGCCAGAGGGGAAAGGGGGTGGGAAAAAGAGGTGGAAGAAGGCACATGGGGAATAAATGGTGGCAGAGAAAGTTTTGACTTTGGGTGGTGAGCATATGCACGATGCAGTGCAAATGATATAGAATTGTACACTTGCAACCTGTGCCACCCCAATAAATTCAATAAAAATAAAATAAAAATAGAATATTATTATTAACAAAAAGAAAAAGAAATTATAACTACAGGATATCTACAGACACAAAAAACGTTCTGGACATGAAGAGAAGGTCAGTGGAAAGAGACAGTAGTCTTAACTAATTGAGGTTAAAATTCCTGACCTTTTCACATTTTACAAAACCATGTGACCATGTAAAAGTGATACTAAAGCACCTTCCAGAGCCTTGGAAAGTGTCTGTACAAATTGGGGAAGGAACTTGAACTTTGACTGGCATCATGGTAAATCCACCTCTGATCGTAATTACTTCAAGCCTGCTCCATATCATCCATGTGACAGTAGAATAGTGCACAATAAAACTAAAGCTTCCGTGATGCACAGGCCAGAGCATCTCAACCAACCTGACAGTACATCCTTTGCAGTCACCTTCTATTTCTCGGAAATTCCACAACCCTATAGGTTTGCTGTCAAAGTATGTCTCTCCCATACAGCCAGTGAATGTAATCACACGCACAGCATCAGCCTTCTGCAGAGAGAAGTATGATATCTGTTAGAATTCAGAATTTCACTAAAAATCTTCAAGTACCCGTAAGATTTATCAGCAGCAGAATGTGGAATAGTTGCTATCGACTCTTTCTGATAATTTTTTTGTGTACATATTCATCTTCTAACCATATTTTATCCTCACAGATCCTGGTTATTTTGGGCTATATCAGTGAATCACCATTAGCAAATAAACTCTTCCTAGCTTCTGACTTGAGGTGAGCTGCTTATCTTCTTTGAGATTCTATTCTTTGTGTATCTAATATGGGATTTTTAGGAGGATTAAATGAGATCATTTACTTATGGTACCATATAGAGTGACTGGCACAGAAGGTATTTAACAAATGTTTGTGCTCTTACACCACTAAGGAGATTTCTTCCACATAAGAAGGGGTATGTATTAACTAATGCACACCTTGCAGATGAATTACACACCCTATGATAACGCTACCCCCAGTTTTTCATTTCCTTTTACACCCAAGCAGGTTTCCCATGCAGAAGAATGAAAGAATGAGTAAATTTGTAAGAAAAGGGGCCATGTTGATATAGTCTGCTGATACACAGTCCAGGGCCTGCCATCCCATGGGGACTCAATACATATTTGTTGAATGACAACCCTGGTGTCCTTCTCATAGGGAAAGGTCTTAATCCTGGTACATAACACAGTCACAAAGAAGGGGAATGACACAGTCCATGGTAGAGAACCTTGCTCTAATTTAAACAACTGTTCCTTTTGGCCCTGACATATTACACATAAATTCTATATTCTGGTGCCTATAACTTTAGAAACACTTTGCCAAAACTAATCCACATTTCTCTAAATAACCTTGGGTTGGCGGGGAGTGAATTGACATATTTGGGTTTTAGAACAAATGTAAGAGGATGGTCACTGAATAGTTAAAATGAGCAGTTAGCACTTTAGAGTTAGCTCATCAACATGCACGTCTTCCTTTTGCTGTGAAGAAGAGGTGCACTGTCATGTTGGAAAATGTTGATCAGAGCTGATGGCATGTGTAAGTCAGGCAGTCCTTAGAATTCTCTGCCGTTAGTCAAAAATTCTCTTAATTTTCCAGAGGTTGATTATGCTACTTGCTTTTTGCTTTGCCCTCCTGCATCCTAAAAATATACATGTATATATTTTCCCTCTCCTTTGGATTTTCATCTGCATGTTAATTTAGTTACTTGTTTTCAGTTTTTGGTTCATATTCTGGTGTGGCAGTTTCCTCGAAACTCTTGGTCAAAATCCTTAAGATTTTCTATAGATTTCCTTTGTGTGTTTTATTTGCCCCTGAGATTGTTGTAAGAAAGTTGCTTTGTGCCAGTGACATCGGGTAAAAAATAAAAATGATTGAAGGTGCGATTTAAGGTGCAATTGAAGGTGTGACTACCATGCCTTAGGCGTTTGTTATAAATTGTGTGCACATAATCTCCCTAGTCATTGTGGCCGTGAAATATGGTGACTAAGAGTGCAGGCGCTCGTGCCTGTACACCTGTGTTTGACCGCAGCTCCACCACTAAGTGCTGTGTGACTATGGTCAAGTCATTTAACTTCTCTCCAGTTACTTAGGCGTCTTAACTAAGAGGAGGATACTACCTACTTTTGGGGTTGTTGTGAAAAATAAATAATGCAGGTAAATGACTTAGGACATTATCGAGCACATAGTAAAAGCTATGCGAGTGTTATAAAATGTATTATTAATATTAAGGCAAAGTAGACATTCTCATCTCCCTTTTCTTGTCGACAGAACTGAAGCCCAAGGGCTTAAGCGGCTTGCCTATGGTCATATTTTAGTAAGTGATAGAGCAGAGACTCCAACCTGGACTTGACTTCAAAATACATGGCTTTTGCTCTGTGCTACCCCTATATTCATCTTTCTGGGGAGAAGAGCAAGTGGGCAATATGCCCGTATATTACTCTGTGCCATATACATTTACATGCAGTTCTTAGGAATGAGAATGATTTCAGTGTATAGTTGTGGAATCAACTACAATACTTTAGAGTCACATCTTGTACACAAAGCAAATAAAACAACCTCGGTTATAGGAAGGTTCAGTTCTCATAAATTCGGGGTCACCCTGGCTCTTCACATTTTCTGACTAATCTCATGCCGGGATGATTCTGACAAGCCCAGGATTGACCGTTGTATCTGGTGTGCTCTTACATCTCGCCCACAGGCGAGACACCTAATTCCGTTTAATCAGCATGAGCTTCTTGAAAATGCAGGCACTGTGCATTTGGAAATGTACAAGGACCTGCCATGAAGCAATTATGAATATTAAGTACATTATTCTATAAGAATGAGGAGAGGAGCAACTTAAAAACTTTTAAAATCAGATCGGAATTTGAAAGCTTATGGTTCCTGTGATATTTCCCAAGGTATTCATAAACCTTTTAATTAGATGTGAGTTTGAACTTTATAGCACCGCATATCAATAAATCACAAGATGATTCAGAAAGTAAAGTATATTTAACAATCACTCTGCTTTTGAGGCAAATAAAACAAGGATGTATAAAAACTGATGCCACAGATTAGGACAACATGATAAGTATTTAAGTAAATACACATAGGCTTAAAATATCGTTCTTCCACTATTAAATATTCAAAGAAGAAGATTCTTACTCAACATAAATTCCTGTTTTCAAAAATACAAATTAAGTAAAAAGTGGTTGAGCTTTTACGGAATTTTGTCATGCTTCTCCCTGAGTAATCATGTCAGGAGTTGTCTACAAAGATGAGGTAAACTGGATGGGGAAGAACACATTACCTTCAACTTCCCCGTCAAGCCACCAACGAAGAGCATTGCATTTGCATCCACATCTAGAATCGTGTACCCTGGAGGAGACACTGAATGATATGTACTGGGCATAATGCTGGCTTTGGGTCCGTCCAGGGCCCTCACAGAAATGGTTCCATTTCTCCCAGTTCTTCCAGGGTACGTGTTGAAAGGAAGTGGAAGGAAATACAGAAAATGAATTATGTATCACCTTTCCCGTAGCTTCAGGATGAAAAAGTACTAAATGTAGAGACTTGTTTTGGCATTTAAGAGTGAACTTGGTATTTAGCTTCAAAAATTCTGGATTCATTAATCTGCAAATCAAAACCCAGGGTCTGATCTTTGCTAGATGCTTCCTGTCGGAGTGAGCCGGGACCAGGGAGCAGCACGCCCTCATCCTGTGTGTCCATTAATATGAAATGACACAGCAGCAATTAGCTGATGAAATTGCTGTTGGTTAAACAAAAAGCCTTTTTCCTATGGCTCACAAAACAATTTACTATTTACCAACACATATTATTTAAACAAATTTGTATTACTTCATTTAGCATTTTGCCTAATTTAATTCAGCAAGTGAACCCTTCTGCATTATAGACTGCATAATTTCTCCTAAAATCCATGATTATATCTTGGACTCAGATTTGCTGAAGTAGTCTTCCTGGAACTGTGCATCTTTTATTGTTTGGCACACCCTCTTAATGTATATGGTATAATATCTAGTCTTCGGAGTTGTGGATATAAATCGTATGAAAGAACATCACTTTTAAATTCAATTAACATGGTTTTGAAAGCTATTATTATTGTATTTCACTTTCTTTTTAAAAAGTGATGGATTTCCATGAATTGTTAAATAAGAAAATCTGGTCTCTTTTCTGAGACCAGCTGTCATAACAAAACTTCACGGTCATCTTTCTCTCTCTGCTGTCTCGTTTCAGTCACCTCTTTGTCCTTGAAGGTGCAGTATTAACTGAGCTACACGGAAACAATAAAATTAATGCATCAAATAAGATTCTTCTTCCTTAACAGCATATATCTATTCTGATAAAAGAACTGTACTTCATCAATACAAATATTCTTACGTTCTTAAAATACCGAATCCCCCCACCCTTACCACCACAGATGGAGGCACATTTTGTCTGTAGGTCTTTTCTCTCTCATACACACACACTTTTCTGAAGATCTTACAAAGGAATTGAAGATATTGCTTCTCATTAAGTTTTGTTTTAAGGTTTTTATTATGGAAAAATTTGAACACACAAACACAGAATGAAATTCTATGTATCCATCACCTAGATTCAACAATTACCAGAATGTTGATCAACTGCCTCTGTAATCCTTAGTCCTTAAACAATACCTCTTAACTATTAGCTGGCTTGGGTGTAGTAAACAGTGAAGAATTAGGAAAAAAGAGAAGTTAAGGGGGAAGTCTTTAAGGATAGGAATGGTTTCTCTAAGTAATCTAGATGCTGCTAGAAGTTAATGGAATTACATCTTCAAAGATAGAATTAATCAATTTCCCTGATGCTTCCCATTTTAAGTATTCATGCCAGCATTTAGACAGTGCACATGCCTGTGGGCTGACTTGCTGTATAGACGATGCAACTACAAGAGGAACTGTGCACACCAAGGACAGGCCTTCAGAGCGGGTCTTATGCTCTGGCTTGTTCTGAGTAAGTGGTCGCAGCACTTCTTCAGCTGTGACTGTGTGACTGAAAACAACTTTAACAACTCTGTGGGACAGCCAGAAAAGAGGGTCCAAAGTAAATAGTCAATCTGGTCAATATCTCTAAAGTTTGTTAGTTTCTAATAGGTTCTACAAAGACAGCAATTCACACACATTTATGCATATACACATAACCACATAATATATAAAGTTTATATATATATGTATATATATCCATCTCAAGAAGGTAGGAGCTTTCTTATAAACTTGGAAACTACAAAATTCTGTCATTTATTTTAATCTTTATTGAGTTAGTTACCTTGATGCCTCAATACGGTACCAATATGAGTCATCAATAGTCAAATCTGGATACTCTACGCGTCCAACTCCAGATCCAACATCCCAGAGGAAGCTTACTTTGCCTTTACGCATTTCTATTGCCAGAAAGTCGATCTAGTTGAGAGAAACACAAAAACAATACATATAATATTCAAAGCATCCTGAAAGAGAAGGCTGGGAGAGTTCTTTTAACAGGGGCCATTTATGGATTGTGAAATAATTAAAAGCTGTGTGAATAAAACTCCCAAATGATATGAACTATTATTATGTATGGTTAAATAGTACTTTATCATTGTATCTTTTAGGCAACCCAGTGTCCATACTGCTGAGGTGGGTGTGTTGGTTTCATCAATTCCAGTTAGGATTAATATTGATACTTTCCCTGATACTTGTGGTAGAGGTAAAAGCAAATACTTGGATTCATATTTCATGGTTTTCTCCAAGAGCACTGACATTTTTGAAGGGCCAGCTATGATTTTCTACCAGGTGATCCCTAACTTCTCACCTGAATTCCAGGTACTGACATGCGATGAGTAGTCTGTTGAAAAATTATATTCATTTTGGAAGCTTGCCATGCCAATGCAAAGTCAAATAGTTTAAATGAAAGGAATTAGAACTTTTTGGGTGGGCTCTGTTAGTTACAACTTCTTTGAGTCATAAACTCAACATGAATCAGAAAAATTTTCATTGGCAAAAAATTAGTACACGATTTTGTCATTTTCATTTACCATGAAAGTTCATTATAATTTCTCAATTAGAAAAAAGTACAAGCAAACAAAAAACAAAGGAAACAAAAAATTTCCAAGCTTTATTTCTATTAGTTTTTCTCTTTAAATAGCTGGATCTGGAAAAATAATTCAAAATGAATGCTGGTATATTCATGAAAGCAGATGTGTGTAAGTACTACAAAAGGTATTCTTCATTTCCTTTGCCTTCTAACTTAAGTGGGCACTTCAGAACTTTGTGAGGTAAGATACTGAGGTTTTCAAGTCTGAAAGGCTATATTACATGGTTCTGGGGCCATGTTATTGGATTCTGTACATCTTCCACACTGCCAGGATTAGCCTCTGACTATACATATGCACAATAAGGCAAGAAAAGCTGAATACTAGACTTACAAATTTGGCACTTCCAAGATAAAAAAGGAGGTTGTCAGCCACAGGTGTCTTTACATTAACAACAATATTGTTGTAGCTTCCTTTCTTGATTTCTGGCTTGTACGTTCGAATGCAGTCACCTCCCGAAGACACAGATACTTTGATCTTCAAGGAAAACAAGGTACAAAGAACCAAGACTAAATCTCTCAGAAAGTTTAAATAGCTCCCAAACAACCACACAGCCATCATCATCTCTTCTTTGAAGTTATTTTTTCTATTATCAAACACTGTCATTAAATGCCCATATGCAGACACTATTTTCCTCATTAATGAGGGCAGAGATGCTGGTGAGGGCTTTTCACCGGCATTTTGACAATAAGCTGTTCACAGGCACATGTCTTGTTAGCACACTCATGTTTTTTGAAGCATGCAACTAAAAATTCTTCCCTTCATACTTTACTCCTTTATGAACATGGGAACATTTTCAAAAGTTGATTTTACCTGAAGCTAATGGTAATATCTTTATTAGGGTTATTTAATGGTATTTTGCAATTCAAATTTCAGCCCTTTTGGTATCATTTCAAGTAGGAAACCATTTTTCTTATAATTTTCAAGTGGAAATTATCTACCCTCCCGTGTTCTTGAAGTTGAAAGAGGGGAAGCAGATTTTGTTCTAGATGTTCTAACAATAAGAGGGATATTAATAATTCCACTCAGAACATACATTTCAGAACAAATTATACCTTTTTATTAAGTTTCCAGGAAATGAAACAAATAATTTCCAATGGCTATCACTGCAAATGTATTTAACAGCTCCTTTTTCTATTGACTAGATCTTTGAAAAAATACTATAAATTTCTAGGAAAAGAATTCCTATATGAATAGAACTGACACCGTTCATGACAATTTTTATTTCTATTACTTCAATCACAAATAACACTAGCTGATTGTTTGATTTAATTTCCTTTGGTTCAGATGCACCATCAAAGGGCCCTTTCAGGACAGCAGCAGTGTTGCTTGGGCTCAGAGAGAAGCTGCTACTTTGCTCCTGATCATGCTGAAAGAAGGAGGCAAAGACAAGGAAAGATATAAAACTTTTCTTTGCCACTGATTCAAATACCAGTCTTCCGGAAGCCTCTTGGTCTTTGCTAGTGGTGAATTTTTATTTTCTCAATCAGTCCTTCTAGGACTTTGTGCTATTCATATTGTTTTCACAGTTGAAAGAAAACCAATGACCATTATTGTTACCTCCCCCATGAAAGGGCTGTGCAGACTCCAAACCAGATAGCCTAGGACACCAAACAAGTTTCTGTATTATGGTGACACAAGGAGGTGTCCCCCAGAGTCTAGTTAGAGTGTGAGGCAGCAACAGAACTCCAAGGGTGGTAGAGATCATACTCGAGAGGTGCTGAATTCAATGGCTATCAGCAGTAAATCAATAAACGAGTGCTGGTGAGGATGTGGAGAAAGGAGAACCCTTTTGCACTGTTGGTGGGAATGCAGACTGGTGCAGCCACTGAGGAAAGGAGTATGCAAATACTTCAAAAAATAGATTAAAAAAATGGATCTGCCATTTTACCTAGCTATCCCACTTCTGGGAATATATCTGAAGAAAACTAAAATACTAATTCAAAAGAACATAAGCACCCCTATGTTCCTTGCGACATTATTTACTATCACCAAGATGTGGGAGCAGCCCAAGTGTCCATCAGTAGGTGAGTGGATAAAACAACTATGGGACATTTACACATTGGAATATTACTTGGCCTTAAAAACAAAAAAAATTTTACCCTTTGTGACAGTGTGGATAGACCTGGAGAACATTATGCCAAGTGAGATAAGCCAGTCAGAGAAAAATAAATACCATATGATTTCACTCATATGTGATATCTAATGAACAAACTGAAGTAACAAGGAAAATGGGGACAGACTCAGGGATGAAAAGCAGGGTGACAGCTAGTGTGCGGGGAGGTGGCAGGGAGGGATTGAGCAAAAAAGAAAAAAGACTCATGGACATGGACAACAGTGTGGTGATTGCTTGGGTGAGGCGGCATAAGTGGATTAAATGGTAATAGAAAAAGTACAATAAAAATTAAATTAAAAAAGAGGTAATGATTTCAACATTGGTTAGATTTAGAAGAGAAAGCTAAGGAGAGGGGTTTTGGTTGTGATGAATATGTCAATTCATACATGTTTGAGCACTTCTGGGGATATGGCAGATCTGTTGAATCTCCTATAGATTATACATAAGTCATGTATTCATACATGGTTTCCTCACCTACTATGTTATCCAGATAATATCTCAAGTGAAGGAAATCGTGTATTCAAAAGAAACAGGAGCTTACCCTCATGGAGCCTGATGTGGTGGCCTGGGGGGAATAATTGAGGAAGCATACTGCTTAGCCTGCTTTCCCAGTCCTTGCCTTCTTCCCCCAAATCGGCCCTGTCTGCTCATTGAGAGGCACAGTACTGGGGTCCATTTTGGTCCCCAGAAAGTTTGGCCTGTGTTCTAGAGAAGATAGTCTTTCCTGGTTGTGTGGTTTTCGGCCAAGGAGTTAGTTCTTTGTTCCACAAAAGAGGGAACCTCTTCCCTTCTACATAAAATGCTAGAATAGGTGAATCAAAATAAATCACAGAAAAACAGAACTAGGAAATGTACAGCTGTTCTTTGGATGTTAATACTATGCAGCAGACATACACCAGAGGTTGTCAGAGAATGTTACATGATAAAGGAGTAGCTATACAAAGCTTTATCCCAGGGCTTAGAGATAAAAAGGAGAAGTAAAGCATGAGATAGAGGCTATAGTAGAGGGCAGGTAGGGGAAATGCAGTCTTCAGATGTTTTAATGTTTAGGAAAAGATACAGGAGATAGTGCGTTTTTAGAAATTCACAGCAAGTGAACCAAAAGCATCATGGGAGAAGAACTTGGCTCTGAGTAGATTTAATATGTGAGGCAGGCTGCAAGTGTCACTGACTTTGTAAGAAGATCAGAGAGAAGAAATCCAGATCTGACTGGAGTTCAGGAGTACAACAGATTGAGCTATTTCTAACAGGAATAATATCCAAAATTCTAGTGGGGCTGGATTAGTAATCAAAAGTATATGTATGGTTTATTTCATCTTTATTCCATATATGCTTTATAAGCTCATGGCAAGTTTAACCACAAGTAACTTATTTTTGTTTAAAGAACACAATATTACAATACTCCTCAGTGACTGTTAAGAGAAGAAATGACTGAATATGGGTGGAATACAGGACCATTTGGTCACAGGAGGAGTTTCGGTCCTGGTTTGGATATACCTGGTAGAAATGATGGGGGAATACACGATTGGTGTGTTAGATAGAGGGTGGACCACTTCTGGTCAAGATGGCAGTATTGATAAACACAGCTAATCTCCTTACACAACCACATCAAAATTACAGATAAATATAGAGTGAACATCACTCAAAACATCAGAGTTATACCCAATATGCCAACAATTAACCTTACAAAGTAACCTACTGATACTTTTATGTCAAGTACTCTGGATTTTCTGTTTTCTGGTTTATGGTTTTGAATACACACTCAGGACCTGAAAATCTCAGGCAGCCCAAACTGTTGGTAACCAGTCCATACTTACTCATTTCTCATTGAAATGTTTGTGTTTTTATCTACAATTATAGATATTTATTTTAACTACCTTAAATTAGGTAATCTAAGTACAGCATTTATAAATTTCTCTAGAGGGGCAAGGTTTCTGAAACACAAATGTCCTCTTAAGATATATGGTTCTATCAACTGTTGTTATTTCTAAAGTGAATCCTTAGTAAGACTTCTAAAAAAAAATCACCAAACATTAGGTATCTTTACAGCATTTCTAATAAATATTGTTTACCAATTTATCATCATGAGCTCAGCTAAACATTATTGAAGGTTCCATTATTACATCTATTGGATTTTCATGTATTTTTCATCCAACAACTTGGTCATTCATTTAAAAAGAGTATCAGCCACTCAATTTCAAACTCAACAAAGCAAAAAAACAAACAAACTACTTTTCAATAAATGTCTTTAATTTGCTTGGTCCCATCGTATGTGTGTTAAGGCCGCATCCAGACTCTCATGGCAGTTTACAAATATGTTTACCAATCAGGCAAATGCCATCCTCAATTTGCATAAAACTCGCTGACAAAACTTGGCTGCTTACATATTTCTAGCATCTTATGAAAAATAGGGCGCTTGCTGTAACTTCTCTTTCCAAAAGTGATTGAAAACTTCCTTAGAAGCCATTGGCATTGGTCGCTGTTTTGAGCACTACTTTTACACCTGTCTTCTGTGTTGTGTCCGGAGAGAGGTTTATACATTTACATGCCAGAATTACAACTTGTTCTCCAGAGAGTGCATCTGAAGTAGGAAAATTCTCACAACTGAAAAATATATGGGCATATTTCAAAATTTCTTTACAATGAAGATAAAACAAAAATGTCCAAATGGTAGTTACAGAATAGTCACAGGGATGTGAAGTACAGCATAGGCAATAGAGTCAATAACACTCTAATAACTATGTGTGGTGTCAGATGGGCATGAGATTTATCAGGACCATCACTTAGTAACTTATATAGTGTCTACTCATTGGGATATAAACCAGAAACTAAAATAATACTGTATATTAACTATACTTGAAGAGTAAAAAAAAATTAGAAAAATGTTCAGATTTTCCCACGTGATGGACTAAGCAGAGTATGTGTCTGTGTGATTCACAGTAGAATATTTACTGTTATTGCTTCTTCAAACTTAGTATTGCTGAACACAGGGGTGGTACAATGGGGTGGTGATTTCAGGTACAATCACAGCTAAATGAAACTGATTAACTTTCACGATCCAGGGCCTGACAATATCTGGCCTCTACACACCTTTCTAGTTTAAAATTCATTTTATCAATAAATAATCGTGGCAAACTAGACTGCTCCTTCAGAAAGCAACCCTAAAGCTTTCTTCTCCCTCTGGCGTGGTTCCAGCTATTCTCCCTTCTAAGAATGTTGCTCTCCTCCTGCCCCTCTGCCGTCTCCCATGCCTAGCACTATGCCACTTTAAGGCTTGGCTCAAGTCCCTCACTTCCGGGAATCTTCTGGCCCCTAGCAGAGGTGATCTTTCCTTTAATAATTTTATAGTATTTCCATTGTTCATACAATGAAGCACAACATTCTGTATTAGTTTAGAGTTATTTAATTACTGTCTTATTTCTTTTACTACAGTTTAAACTTGGTGTGTTCCTCATTCACCTGTGTGTACTTCATAGCAAGTAGCCTTGACCCTAGGAGATGGCTTTTCTACATTGGCTAAATCTTAGGGAAAACTCCAAATGTTGGGGTGAGATCTGATTTATTTTTACTTTGTAATTCACATGAACAATGATCACCTGTTCTCCTACTGCCTACATGATTTTCATACTGTGCCTCCACAAATATCTTCTTAATTTTACCTGCTTTTTTATACTGAGCTTATGCATATTATCCTCACTAATCTTTTTGTTGTTTTCTAACTTTATCTTCAGTCAGCCATGGATTCTTTTTCAAAGTACACCTTGAACGTATTGTCTTGGCCTTCTTCAGAGGTATTAGATACGTATCAAGGAGGACCATGGATATATTGTCACTTGGATTTATATTCCTGATCACTCTAGAAAAATATAAATTACTAGATTAAGAAAGATCATTTCTAGTCATTCCAGCCTCACAGTTGTTGGGAAAACAAAATTTTTGAGATGGAAGACACGGGTATCTATAAAGATTTAAGTTTAAACATGAGAACATGAAAACTGTTATTTTTTCCCTTCTATTGCTAAAAACCATCATGGGGGTAACTTCACTCAGCTACCTAAAGTTTCACATTGGCATTAACAATTCTGTCATGGTTCATTAGGATGTTATCTTCTAGAAAGTTCTGCTTCTATCCTAATAGTCTTCTAGTTGTTAATAAAGACCAAAATTTTGAGACTAGCTAGGTGTTTCCTATTCTTACTCCAAAAGAGAAATTGTAAAAATTTCTTTTTACAGAGAAATTTTACAAAGTTTCTTTTGGTGACAGAGTTTGTATCCAAAATAATTTATGTTATTGTTTATACTCAAGCAAAAGTATACAGAAAAGAATGGTTCCTCTTTGCTATCACTTCATGCTACCTTGTTCATTAATTCCTGCTCCTTCACCACTGGCTTACCTTTTTCTCCTTTCATCAAGAGCAAGGCACTCTTATTCATACATTTTTAGTACACAAAAATAAGGTTTCCATTCTTGCAATTTGCTTTACTCTATTTAAATAATAATAAAATACATCAGAATTTCAATTTATAAAATAATTAGTGGTGATTATTCTTCTCAGGAGTTCTCTTTTGAAATGTATGAAAAAACTCAAAACATTTAACCTTCCGTTCCCCAACTTCCCTAAAATAACTTCAAGTAAATAAAGATAAACAAGAGTCATTCAACAATATACATTGGGGAAGACATTCACCTGGAAATAATACCAAACCCATGACCAGTGACTGATATTGCAAGTAAAAACAGCTTACAGAATTGGCTTGTTTCCGGGCCTGGTTTATCAGTTCCTTTATCTCAGAGATGTTCTTCTTCAGGTTATCCTCCAGTTCCTTGATGGGTTTGAGTTTACTGATCAGTCGATCAGCTTCTTGTTCTAGATTTTTCACAGTGGCATCTGCATCTGAAACTGCACAGAACAAGATTGGCACATACCACACATATACATGCACACGTACAAACATGCATCCATGCACACACATGCAAATGAAATGGGCAGCATGCTTAACTAAATAATTAAAAGAATGTTATCTTATCCACATGACAAAAGAAAGGCCATGACTGTTGCAGCAGCTTGTGATGGCAAATGGGAATATTTTGGCTGGGACTCAAGCAGGCCAGAGGAGGAGCCTTGAGAGAATGAAGGTCAGCACTGGTTTTGTGAGGAAAATGGACGTTAGTGTTGAAGGTTGAGAACACGATAAACTTAATTCAATCCTTCATTTCTAGCTTCAGCCACAAGCCAGCCTTTACAGAAGAGAATTTTAGTCATAGAACCAGGGAAATGGAAGTGTCTTTAAAATGTTACCTAGTCTGTCCAAACCAGACTGGTATTTAAATCAGGCTTCTCACACAAAAGTGGTTTTCTTTCTTTTTCTCACTGTCTTTATTTGCACATCTTAAATAGAGAAGCTATCAAAATGTCTTTTGAAAACCCTTCAATGTCGAACAACCCTTAGACTAAAGGCCTATTTTATACTTTAATTAAATCTTTCATGATGCAGATCATTCTCGTTTTGAAGAATAGTTGATTATCCTGCTCTCTCTATTACATTGAACCGTATTAAACTGCCATTGTTGTAGATAAAAAAAGGTTGAATATTGACAATTTCGAAAGGGGTATAACCCCCAAATGACTGAAGGTTATCACTGATCTGTGGACATCCAGCATGTGTCTTTCAGAACGGGGCAAATGGCACATGGAAAACCAATTACTCTCTCTCTGGGATGCTGGCAGTCTTATCCAAACTGCATCACTTATTATCTGATCAAGCATATATCGTTCTGTTTTCTGTCATCGGGACCCTGATTAAAAAGTGAAACTGCTTAAGGTCCAAGGCTATATGCCCTCCCAGACTATGAATGATCTGCTCTCTTGCAGACATGGCATCACTGGGAACTAATCCTCAGGAATTAATCAAATGTGTTCAAAAAGAAGAAAATTATTATTTTAAACTAAGTTTAAACTAACAATTTTGAACTCATGGCCATAACTATGAGTTTCAGTATTAGTGATGTTCAAGAAGACATAGGTCTCTTATTATATTAACATGGAGTCGCAGGATCATGGACATAGAGTTCCTGATGCGGGTTATTGGGGTCAAAGCCCTTGTCACATAATTGTGTAGATATTCAACATAACAACAGGTGTTCTTTCATTCTGTGCACCTTTGAATAAAACACTTGTCCATTTTTCCTTCCTTTAATTCTCCAATATTACTTTGATATTTGAAAAATTATTCTAGAGTTGAGGAAAATGCTTTAAATTAAATTTCCAAGAAAGAGAAAAAAAGGGGTTAAGCAAAGACTACTTAGGCTTAGGCAAATAATAGATCTTTTTCTTCTAATGCTCTTAGTAGTTTCTATCAACTGCTTTAAAATGGATTCGGTGGGTTCCCACACTCCCTCCCTTTTTTCTCCTCTATCTTTTGGAGAAGTTTAAATCATACGGAAATTATCTTCTTAGGCCCTGGCTGGGTAGATGTTCTTGATTAGAACATCATCCTGACATACCAAGGTTGTGGGTTCGATCCCGGTCAGAGCACATACAAGAATCAACCAATACATGCATAAACAAGTGGAACAACAGTTGTATGTTTCTCTCTCTCCCTTCCTCTCTCTCTAAAATCAGTAACTAAAAAATTATCTTCTTGGCAGTTTAAAATTAAATCATCTGTGATATTAAGTCTGATAATTTCTTGTGTAGTAATTTTTGAAAATGTCTTTCTGCCATAATTATTTGACTGTGTAGATTTCTTATAACTTCTGAAGATAAATTTGATAATATATTTTATAGAAAATCATCTCTCTCTTTTAAGCTTTAAAATTTATAAGCATAGGGTTTGCCAACGATCATTTTATGTGCCCGTTTTTCTCCTATCTAGTTACATCTCCTTGAGAACTTTGTCTCTTTGTGCTTTATTTTTCTTCATTAGGTTTGCCAAACATCTAAAACATTGTATCTTTCTATTCCTAAAGATCCACCTTTTGGATTGATCAAGCCCATTATTTCTCTGTCTTCTAATTCAGTAATGTTTTTTCATATTCCTTCTTGTGGTGAATTTTGCCTTGTTCCACCTATAGAACTGGCTAAATTGTTCATTTCAGTGCTTGCTTGGTAATGTAACTGCACTCATTTCCCACTGAGGACAGCCTTCTTAGGTGTTGGTATGCTGGATTTTATTACTATTTTCTATTTTGCAGTTTTAATTTTGATTTTGAATGAAAACCATGGGATGTTTAAGAGAATATTTTTATAACCCAGTGGTTACTTGTTAAGATTTAATTTTATTTGATTATGAGTTTCTCTAAATATAATTCTCTAGAAGTATATCAAATACATTCACATATTAATTTTGGTAAAAAGAGATTTATTTTATATATCTAGCATTAATCCTGTGGCGCTGGAAGGAACACCTGTACCATGTTTAAAGCAATACCCGAATATAACATGCAGAGCTGAAGCTTTTTGCCACAGGCAATCAAGCATAAAAGTTACTGAAAGGCATGTAAATAAGCATATACATACTGATTTCTGCAAATAGTTTCATGTGGAAGTAAAACAAAAAGAAATGAGAAAATTCATGAGAAAAATGTTTTCTCGACATTTTGACTATCACAAAATGATACGTTTTGCAACAGGTACTAATTAAAAAGGCATCCCATTTTAAGTCAAACTAGTGTTATAAAATAAAAGCACACAAAACATGTCATTTAGAGGTCTATGTTCATATTAAAAGAAACTTTACTATAATGCTCTAAAAATATAAAACATCCATTTAATTAATTTTATAGATAATTAACTATCTTGATAGAGGACAGGATCAAAAAAGGTAGAGATAAATATTATGAAAAGGCCACTATCAGCTAAGAATCAATCTGAAACTGAATGAAATGATATCTTAAATTATAAAATAAGTAAAATAGTGATATTTACTTTAAAATGTATGTTCATTCCTTTTTTTGGTTGCGGGAGCGGGCAATATGGCTTGCCATGCATCTGACCCATTTATTCAGATGGACTTTTTGATCTATAGGGATAAACTATCTCCAGGCTTACACAAGAATAAGTTAATAAAACCAGTGTATCTTGTCTTTTTCTTTTATGAAGAAATGGTGAGGAATAAATCCTTCTTCCTAGGTCCGATGTGCATGCTTTTATTGTTTGCACTCTTCCCTGCTCATGAAGGAGTCACGCCAGTAGTGTCTGTTATTATGCAGCATCATTAAGATTTGATCTGAGGCTTTGGTGCTAAAAAATCAGGCTTCATCCCCCAACCAGCATCTGAACTGTGTAGTGTATAATGTCAATAACAGGACGTTTGTTGTACTCTACAAATATTATGATAACGAAAATGTTGATTTGTAAAGAAGGCTACTACTCTCTTGAGAGTAACAAGTCCAAAAAAATCAAGTCTCTTTTGGTGAAATCACATACTAAGATACCATTTTATCACTTCGCAGAATGGAAAAAATATGTACAAATCCTAACTTTATTGACTATACTTAATAATTTAAATTATCATTATATTAAATTTTCCTATATTTCTTGGTAAGTTCTTATTAACTAAATAAAATTTGATGCAACGTACAAAAATGTGAAGAAATATTCTGGGAAAACTAAATAAATGCTTTAATTTCCTGAGAATGTTAAACCACTAAAATCTAAATAATAAAATATCAGTATTTTTTAATGTTAATGCATTTTGAGTTGATACCATTTTAATACCACGTTCTAACTGTAATGCTCCCTGACCTCTATGTTCCATGGAACTTCACCAGCTTCGAGGATATAATTTCCCCAGCACAAATATATTCTCAATTACAGTGGAGGATTAAAGGTATTTGACATTGCTATACCAAATGTTAGGCAGACGTTGAGAACTCCTAACTTCCTCTTGATTGGACACAGGGTGGAGGGAAAAAGCCACAGGGCAAAGCTGGGAGACCTGGGTTCTAGTTTCGGAGCTGCAGAAACACTCAATTCTTGAGTCTTGTCTATAAAACGAGGGAGAGAGACTACACCACTCTGAGGGGCTCTTCCAGCTCAAAGAGTGAGTCTAGGGTACGCTTTCAGTGTGAAGAAATAAATGACATAATCAAAATGAAAGAGGGGATCATACTGTTTTTTGAAGGATCTTTCACCAGGGCATTTGTTTTGGCTACGCTGTCTGCCAGTTGATTATAATTTTTCTTCAGGCCATCGAGGTTCTGGTGGAGATCTTTAATCTGTGCCAGTACATTTTTTGCTGTGTCATTCGCTTGTCTTGCTTTATCCTTAACAGCTTGCAGTTTAGCGGCTGTGTCTGTCAGCAGAAGGTATGAGAAACAAAACAAAGGGTCTGGAGTTAGTGGCTTGATCCATGTCTGTCAAAGTGAGGCCGCAGCCGGCTGACCTGGGGAACACACGCGTGCAGGGAAAGGCGGGACTTTGTCTCATTCAGTTGTAACAAATAACGTAAAACCTTAGCTAAATTAAGTTTTCTCAGGGACCTTTGCTATGAATAGCTGATTAGTTCTTAAGAGAGCAAAGTGATTATTCTAAATGTTCATTGTAGAAGGATATACTGTGATTTGCTGCTGAACATGTTAAAGAGAGAAATTTATCCACATGAATCCACATGAGTCTCATAGCTTCATAAAAAGTAGGTTTAAGACTTAATCTGCACATCCATATGTGGGGGGCGGAATCAATGTATTTTAGGTTAAGGGTAGAGACCGATAACATACTTTGCAGGTATGTTAGACTACCTGTTCATGTATTCACATTTGTTTAAGCCCTGGAAATTTACTACATACTTTCTTATTACTGAAGAGGTGATATGAAAATCTAGAAAGTTATTTAGATTTTTCACATTAAAAAAGTAAAAATAATTAAGATTTTATTATTTTCTGCATTGTATAAATATATGCATTTGTTTTCTTGATCACGTTTGTATAAATAAAATATACTGTAGACATAGGTGCTTACTAGTGTATGTGGATTACTGGTTAGAACCACAGGCTCTGAAGTTAAGCTGTGGGCTGCAAATCTCATCTACATCACTTTTAACAATAACCTTCAGTATCTTATGTCTCAGCTTGTCATCTGTAAAGGGGGAATAATAGTACTATTCACTTTATGGGATCAGTATGAGGAGGACAGACACTTGAACATACTGAGTAAGCACTCAATAAATGTTAGCAACCCTTGTTATTTGGTCACACTATGAAAAATATACATATAGTAACCTAAAGAACAGTGTTTTTGGTATACCAAGCAATTACTTCAAGCACTTGTAATAGGTAGGAAGATATTATAGACATGGTTCAGCTGTTAATGGTTTTGAAAGCTGAAACATTTAAGGAACTGAACTTTGCTGAATTACGTGTTGAGGCCGTTGGCTCTCACCTATTAATGCAGGTACAGTAGCAACCTGCAATTTTGTGTTAGTACATCAACGTTTCAGAGAACAGTGTCTGTATGATTTTATACTTTTCTACTAATATAAGATTTCCTACGCTGAAACATGAAACAAAAATACAATAATAAAATGGCTGTGTTTTCCTTTTCGTAACATAGCCCTGTGGATGTCAGCTAAGGTAGCAAATGTTAAGGAATAACTCAGTGTAAAGTATGGTTTAGTTCCTCATTCTCACAAAGAAGAATTAATTAGAAAACAAGTGTCTAATATCCTGACAACAGCACAAGTGTAATGTTAGGAAAGTACTAGGAAATAAAACGTTTTTTAAAAGTTCAGCACGACCGATACGATTTGCAGTGCCCTGAGAGCTCACCATTTGGAACTGCTGATACCTTCCCCAGAGTGTCATTCAGGGCTCTCAGGAGGTGCCCATTCCTTACATCGGCATCTTCTAATCTGGTTTTCAAGCCATTCAAATGGTCATCATTTACTGAGAACAGAAAACAAAACAAACAACAAAAGATAAAACAATTTTAATAATCTCTGAGCTTATACCTGGATATACAATTTCAGGTTATTGTAATGCAAAGTTTCCAGAAAGCAAAATAATCGATTTATTATTATTTTTTTTTTATTTTGAGAGTACCTTTATTTAAACTGGGGACAGTGAAACAAGGAAGGGCTTTAGGAAGAAGGAGCAACAGGACAGAGCCTAGGCAGGGCTGCTTTGGCTCTCTGGAGACATCATAGTAAAGAAGTGAGCCAAGGTGGGGCTGCTTTTGGCTTCCTGTTTGTCTTCCCACCTGGAATCTGGGCTCCATCAGGAACAAGCCAGATCTGGTAAATCAGTTTTCCTAGTGCTTAGGATCTGGAGCCCTAGCCCTGGAAGATGGGGAACTGCCTCAAATCCCCCACTTCGGATGACATCTCCCTGCTTCACGAGTCTCAGTCCGACCGTGCTAGTTTTGGCGAGGGGATGGAGCCGGATCAGGAGCCTCCGCCACCATATCAGGTAGGGGAGGGTGTATCAAGCAAGACAATCGATTTAAGTCATTTAATTAATTTAATTTATTGGCATCTACCCATAAGTATATGAATTTCAAAGCATAACATAAAATATGTGTGTATATGGCTGTTGGACACTTCAACATGTTCAACAATTAGGTTTTCTTCTTGGTATCTGATTTGATTTGGTTATTTTCTAGGGAGAAAAAACTTCAAAAGAATCAGTCTTTTACTTCATTTGTAATGATGTCCTCTTGACTTCACTCCCACTGTCACATTTAAAAACATTTATTATCAAAATGGAACATTGGGTAAGCTTTTAAAAATCTCGAATAGATAAGA
>VMDR010011876.1:0-27625 GCA_007922815.1 Macrotus californicus
TTTGATCCACTCATTGACTGATGGGCACTTAGGTTGCTTCCAGCTCTTGGCTATTGTACATTGGGATGCATAGATGCATAGGTTCCTTTGAATTTGTGTTTCAGGATTCTTAGGGTATAGTCCCAGTACCCGAACTGCCAGGTCAAAAAGCAGTTCCAACTTTAGTTTTCTGAGGAAATTCCATACTGTTTTCCACAGTGGCTGCACCACTCTGCATTCCCACCAACAGTGCACTAGGGTTCCCTTTTCTCCACATCCTCGCCAGCACTTGTTGTTTGTCGATTTGGTTATGATGGCCGTTCTGACCGATATGAAGTGGTATCTCACTGTGGTTTTAATTTGCATCCTCTGACAGCTAGAGATGCTGAGGCTATTTTTACCACATTTTATGTTCTGTCCCCTTTGTTGAATATTAATTGACCAGAGAAACTTGGGTTTATTTCTGGGCTCTCTATTCTGTTCCATTGTATATCTAGGAACAGCATGATAAAGATATTTAGAGTAAGAAAAACCTGAATGGGATTCCTGGCTACACTCTTTACTTCAAGTGTGAACGTGGGCAAGCTGTGTAAATGCACTAAGCCTTGGTTTCATCACCCATAAAATGGGTGTAATATCGATTGGAACTTCAAAGAACTGTTTGAGGATGAAATGAAAACCTGGCATTTTCTTTCTTTTGCAGGCAAGAAGCTCTTCTGGCTGCCATTAGTGAAAAAGATGCCAATATAGCTCTGTTGGAGCTGTCATCCTCTAAGAAAAAGACTCAGGAGGAAGTGGCCGCACTAAAGCGGGAGAAGGACCGTCTGGTGCAGCAGCTCAAGCAGCAGGTATGATTCGGTGCCAGGAGGGCCGCTGGGGCCAGCTCTCGTACCATTCTCTGCCCATATGCTTGCCAGCCCACATATTAAGGTCTCGTGTCTCATATTAGACATCTGATCTTTGTATCTAGTTAATTTTCTTTTTTTTAGGACTTTTGTCTTTTTGTGGTTGTTGTTGACAGTATTACAGATGTCCCTATTTTTCCCCCCTTTGCCCATCTCGACCCATCCCCTGCCGCACCTTCCCGCTGGCCATCCCCACACTGCTCTCGGTGTCTGTGTGTCATACATGCATGTTCTTTGACTAATCCCGTCACCTTCTTTCATCCAGTCCCCCCGCCCCTCTGACAGCTGTCTGTTCCATGTATCCTTTATTAAATTAAATTTATTGGGATGACATTGGTTAATACAGTCATATAGTTTGCAAGTGTACAATTCTGTGATGCATTATCTGTATGTTGCATTGTGTATATACTATATATTACATAGTTAATCTTCACAAGCTGCATTTTCATCTTTACAAATCTCCAGCTATGTGTAGGAAATACAGAGACTTTTTGTAAGAGGACTAGTGTAGAAAATATCACCAGTCTTCCATGAGAGTGTTTCTTTAACTTTGTGCAATGATTGGGTGAGATTAGTGAAATTTTGTCCATTTGAAATGAAAAAGGCTTATTTTTTATGGCTAATTAGATTTCTACTACAGAAGGCACTAAGTATATTTTATTTAAAGGAATTTCAGTTATTCAGGACTGGGTAAGACCTAAAGGTAAGAGCAAGGTTTTGCCCTTTTGTTTTCCAAATTTAATGATTAATATTTCTGTAAGCCCTTTGATCTGTGAAAATAAAAGCTAAAAATTTGTCCTTTGATGTTTGCATAATAGTGTAAATATACTTAATGGACAGAACGTACACACTTAAAAATGGGTAAAATGGGCCCTGGCTGGTGTGGCTCGGTTGGTTGGAGCATCGTCCCGTAAGAGAGGAAACCGATCGGTGTTTCTCTCCTGCTTTCTCCCTCCCTTCCCCTCTCTCTGAAACCAGTAGGCATGTCCTTGCGTGAGGATAAAAACTAAAGTAGGTAAAATGCTAAAGTTTGTGTTATGTGTATTTTACCACAGTTTAAAAACTGGGGGTGGGGGGATTCTTCTTTGAAAATAAGGAGAAAGATGAATGCTCACACCTGACTCCCCTTCTGCATCGTTACTGCTCTTGACCACTGTTCCTGTGTGATTTGCAGTGTCCACTGCCCCGTCGTCCATGATCACCCCCGCGTTCGCAGTCACGTGTTCTGTGCGCTTTGGCTGCCCAGACTTGCTCTTCTGCCTGAAGTAATCAGACTGAATGAGCTTTTCAAGGGAAGGAATTTCTTTTCTATTTTGGGTGATTAGTCAACAATTGATAGCCTTTTGTGCATAATATTTAATGTCCAAATTAGCAAGAATCCATATTTACACAATAAAGATATTTTCTCTGTTTATAGACCAACATTAAAACTGCTTAAAAATAGACTTTATTTACGTGGCTGACTTTGCTGAGAAAATACCAAAAGATGTCCCTTTTCTATGGTATTAAGAGATGACCAATAAAAACCACCAACACATTGCCCATTTACAACTGAAAGCAGCTTTCCAGTGTCCTAAAGTGAGTTGTCATCGAACATCATCCCATATTTGGATGCCTGTTAAAGTAAAGCAGAAAGAATGTGCTCATTATTAAAGACATCTGTCCAGTTGTTCGAAACTGGAATCTGGTGTGTCACAGCTGGTGATGTGAGTGGAGGACGCACTGCTGTGGACTGAGGGTGGGAAGGGGCGATGCTGGTCAAAGAGCACAAAGTGTCAGTTACACAGACGAGAGTTCTGGGGATCTTTTGGACAGCGTGGTGGCTACAGTTACCAATATTGCACTGTATGTTTGAAATTTCCTAGGAGAGCAGATCTTAAGTGGTCTCACCACACAAAAGAATGGTAAGCATGTTAGGTGATGAAAGTGTCAGCTTCATGGTGATAATCATTTCACAATGTATACATATGATATTAAAACACCACGTTGCACACTTTGAGTATATACAGTTTGTCAATGATCTCAGTAAAGGGGGGAGCTGATAATATAAAATAGGAGGATGTTATTGAGGAAAGGTTTCCACTAGTTTGTGAGTAATGTATGTAGCAATATCAGTTCTGTTAACTAGTAGTTAAGCCTAAAAATACAGACATATGATTTGACTAGTTCATGGTCCCTCCACCTTAAGAACAAAATACAATAAAATGCCTAGCAGACTAGAATAGGGTATCTCATTCACAGTGGCTTTTGACTGCTTGGCTCGCAAGACCGTGTGTTTTCGTTAGGTGAAAATGAACGATATTAATTAGTCCATTATTATAATGTTAGAAAGGAGTCATTGAAAAATTCCTAACTTCTTACATCTAACTGTATGCTTTGAATATTCTGTAGTGACGTGACCTGTGTATGAAGAAAAATGATGTAGTTCTTAGGAGTCCTTCCTAACAGAGTTTTTCCATCTCCCTTCCCTGTCAAGTTTCACATAGCTGCCCTCTCAGAAAATGTCTGGGAGCATTTCGCTTCTTCTCATGACTGACCAGTTTTCCATTGTATATGTGTGCCACATCTTACCTGCGACAGCATCATGCTAAGCTAAGCAGAGAGAAAAAGTCAAGAACCATATGCTTTCACTCACAGGCAGGGTATAAAATGAAAAGCAACAAAGGAACAAACAAGAAAAAACAAATAAACAAAAACTCATAGACCAGAGGGAGGGGGAGGAACGTAAAGGGCCAAGGGGGCCAAATATGTGGTGATGGAAGAAGATTTGGTTTTGGGTGGTGGCCACACAATGCAGCATACAAATGATGTGTCATTGAATTGTACATTTGAAATCTACTTAATTTTATTCTCCAATGTCACTCCAGTAAATTTGTTTTAAAAAATGTGTCTGAGATATTGTGAGCAGAAGGAACTGGTCTTGCCAAATACATTTTGATTCTTTAATTTCTCTCAGTATGTTTACTAACTTTTCAACAAGGATATCCTCTTTTTGGAAAGAGGATGTGGCATCAATGTTGTCTTAATATAAAGCTTCTGATCCTCAAGTTGATGGAATGTGCCTCAGTCCGAAGGCCGTGTTCTAACAAGGGGGCAGTTAGCACTGACCAGGCTCTCCAGTACGTGGAGCTGCCACTGCCTGGCAGGCTCTTGGCATTCATGTGTAACTCCTGTTGTCAGAGAGAGGTGAGGCAACAGGGTTTGCGCCTTCGGAGGTCACCCTCTAAAGTGGTCCCAGTGTATTTACACACATACACCCCTGGGGTGACTTGTCTCCTTGCCTCATTCATGGCAAAGCAGCACTTACAGAAGCTGCATCAGAGGAAGGAGACAGGGCCAATGAAAAACAAAAACTAAAGGTTGTCTGATAAACTCCAGATGTGCTATGGTTGATGCCAACGAGTGAGTTCAGATTATATGAGGGGGGACCCCCCAAAACCCTGAAATTTACTCATAAAAAATTGTGTATTCTTACATGTTTAAACTTCAGTCACCTTCAAAGTACTCTCCATTTGATGCAGGACACCACTTGAGACACTTTTTCTGCTGCTCAAAACAGTTTTTGAACTCATGGATTTTGATGCCTTTTAGTGCCTCTACCGTTTTTTGTTTCACTTCTTCCACATTGGCAAAGTGTTTCCCTTCGAGGATGTTTTTTTATCTGTGGGGGAAAATACATCGCTCAGGGCAAGATCTGGTGAATGGGCGGTGGGGGGAGGCATGGGGTCATGCCATTTTTGGTCAAAAATTGCTGAACATTCAGTGTGGTGTGGGCAGGTGTGCTCGTGAATCACCCATCATGAAACGGGCAAATGCATTGAAAGAGTCTTAAGAAGAAGAAGAAAAAAAAATCACCGAAGCCAAACGCAGCCTCTCACAACATCACCAGCTGGCACACTGATACAGATGGGTTCCTAGAAGACTCACTTCATGGGGGAAGCCTGTACTACTAGGGGCCCACCCTCCAGAAGATAATTCCAGGTTATTTGGGGTCCTCCTTTGTAATTCAGCCTATTTTATGTTTAGCGATGGCAGTCCTCCCAGGACTAAACATGCTGTGGTAAAACAGTGTGCGACCAGGAATGCTTCCCATTCTGTCTACTTTGAGCAGTCTGCTAATCACTCCTAAAAGCATCAGCTAGCTGGAGGCCAGCCTCCCAAAAGCTTTGGCCCCCCTGAGTATGTGAGACTGTTCCAGTTCAGAGTGATTGTGGAGGAGAGTTTGAGCCCTAGACCCCTGCCTATGGGTAGTGAAGAGACTCTCCAAACCCGCTATCTGGGAAGCAGCCTGTCTTGCCGTCTGCTTGACCTTACCTGGGGTTAAGAGAATCATCCGCTTAAGCTCTAATACTGCTAAACCTTCATTACCTGTGAACGTAACGCAGACAAAGTAATGAGCCATTATAGTCTTTGCCTGAAAGCAGCCAGTCAGAATAGTCATTTCAGGGTATTGGCTTAACATTTCTTGTTAAAGGAGAGTGACCGCCCACTTGAGCTTCAGACCGCATTCATCTGAGTGCCTTTCAGGATGAGTTCTCTATGGAGAAGACAAAGTAGAAAATCATTATACTTTTGAAAAATAATCTGGGCTCTGCAGAGCAACCCTCTCTACGCCTCACTGCTTCACTAATAACCTCTTCCACTTTAAACTCTAAAAATAAAACAATTAAAAATTAAAAAAATTAGCCCTGACCAGTGTGGCTCAGTTGGTTGGGTGCCTTCCCGCAAAGCTAAAGGTCACTGGTTTGAATCCCAGTCCAGGTGCGGTCCCTGGTCAGGGCTCGTAGGAGAGGCAGCCGATCAGTGTCTCTCTCACACACCGATGTTTCTCTCTGTCTCTTTCCCCCTCCCTTCCCGTCTGTCTAAAAGTAAATAAAATCTTTAATTAATTAACTAATTAATTAAAAATAATCTGAAGTAACCCCCTCTGAAATACTAATTTTTCATAATCAAAGATTACCCTGGAAACTTAGCACTTGATGGTGGTATTCATTATAAATTTTTCAACTCTCGAGTTCCATAGACAAATGCTCTACTTTTTATAAAATGTATTGGGGTTACATTGGTTAACAAAACTATATATGTTTCGAGTGTACAGTTGTTTAACACATCATCTGTGTGTTGTATTGTGTTCACCACCCCAAGTCCAGTCTCCTTCCGTCACCAACGCTCTTCTTTAATAGGATAGTGCAAAATTAGGACTAAGTAAGGTAAGTAGATAGTTTAATTAACATAATGAGAAGCTCAAGATTTTGATTGGTTGCTACTTTAAAAATCAATAGTTTCTTCTGAATTACATCACATAAAACTTTTTAGGCTTTAACATTTTCTTCTCAAATATTAATTTCCCATAGTCATAGTTTATTATGAAAAGTATTGTCAGCATTAAAGCTATGAATCTTTTTACCATCTGTAGTCCCGTTCCCCTCCAGGGTCTCAGCTGTTCTCATTGATCAGGTATTAAGACATCTCTCAGGAAATCTGTGGTAACACTGACACCAAAAATTTAGTTGAGTTTTAAAAAGATTTTTATGAAACAGGAAGGCCTCACATCTTTCATTGACATGCTTTTGGTACCTGTAATGTTGAGCATTCTGTCACCGGTTTGTAACAGGATGTCCTGTAAGGACCACGTTGTTGTTAATGTAGCTCCAGTTCACAGCAGGCAACATCAAGGAAGTAATCCCTTACTGCAGCCTCGCCCTGTGTCACACGCACTGGTCTGCGAAGCCTCTCCGTCCAGGCTCCCTCCTGCCTGTTAGAATGCCGGTGACAGGGAGTGACAGCAGTCCGTGCTCCGCCCCCATAGCTCACTCAGACGTGTTCTCTTCGCCTCCTTTATTGGGGTTACTCCGCTCCCTTGTTTTTAGTGAATAGAATGTTAAAGGTTAATGCCTCTCCTGCTTTGATTTTAGGCCTTCATTCTCACATGTTGTATGGCTGACGCTTGACTCACCTTTAAACACAAATACGTCATCTGTCTTTTCCTCGTAGCATTGAAGGCTGTTGTCTAGTTTAGTAGCCTGGTGTGCTCAATGAAGTTATGGTTGAAAAGTCACTTTTTTCATAACCATTCTGAGCACGTGGAACTTTCCAAATCATCCTTTGGACTAAAATTTCTCATGTTTATTCATGGTCCTAAGGAGAATAAATTTTGGGAAGTTCAGTAAATTCCCTTCAGTTGGTACAGAGGGTTACAAAAACAAAATGTTATCACATGTTAACAGCTCCAACTTTGGTACATATGGGTTTTTTTAAAAGAAAATGCAGTTTTAATATTCATTCTAAGCAAGCCAAGTGTAAATAATTTTATTTTGTTTGAAATGTCTTTCTCTACCTATCTCATAGTTTTGAGTAAAGAATGTAAACCTATTGTTTTGTGTATAAAAATGTGATTTGCTCTTACTAAGGCAGAACTTATTAGGAAAAACTGGCTCAACGTTGTTCTAAAGAATGAAAGTATGGGTCATATACATTTTTTCAAAATGCTCAGGTTTGGTTTTCAAATCCTTAGCCCCAGGCCCTGACCCACCTGTTTGGGGCTACCAAGTTGGAGCTCAGTAAGGATTGGATTCTTACCAAACTTGTTGTTTCTGAACCAAGCTAAAGTAGTGTGAGGGCATACCTATAGTCTAATATGACCCAGCTTAATGAAAGTCACCATTTTGGATTTATCGTTCTCTTTTCCTAAAAGAAAAAATATGTATATGAAAAATCTTTTTAACTGGCCAACAAAATAGACATTCCAGTAGTTCAGTAGCTACTTGTTCATTTAAAGCCTTTTCCTTATGAATGAAACTCTTTATGGAAGCTTGTTGCCAACAAAATGGAGAATCAGCCTTTGGAGCCGCACACGTAAGGCAGAATCTTGGGCTGGCATTGTGCTCTGTTGTAGGTGAGCCCGAGATAGACGTGCTTAGTTGGTTCCATTTGCAGTCTTTCATTCCCCTGCCCTTCCCTACTTCCTGATCAACAGAGACTGAATACATTTGTGGAGGCAGGAACTTAAGACTCAGAATTTAAGGTACAGGAATGTAGAGTGCACTTTGTTGACTGTTTTATCATTACACTTGGACCTTAATGACATCTGGACGTAAACTACATAGTTAGGGTGGCCTGCACCTGTGATTTCCAGTGGAGACTTCATGGCTTCGCCAAAAAAAAAACTATCAAAAGAAAGTGCATCAGAAAGAATGACTATTTCAGGACAAATATTGACTCATTTAGTTACTATATTGTATGATATTTTGGTCTAATATTTTTAACTGTCATGTGTTGTAACACATGTAGGGAGGCTTTTAAAAAACACTACACTCAGGCTTTGTTTGTGAAGTCCCGCAAACATAAGCGGACCAAGTCAGTCTGCCCTTGGAGTGACCTCAGTAGTGCTTTTCCCTCACATGTAAGAGGCGAGAGGGAGCCAGGTTGCATTTCAGCTCTGACGGGAAGTCTCCTTAACTAGGTCGTTTACTTTGTAGATACATTTTTTACTTTCCACCTAACGGCAGGTGATGTTGGCAGTTCTGATACTGTGTAACACCGCCCTTTAGAGCCCCGCTAGCAGCTCCTCAAAGCCAGTGTCTCTGTTAACAGTCCATTTAAGATGCCTTCGGTTTTCACTAAGACTCTCGTCAAAACCTTCCCAGTTCTTCCAGCTTTCACCCACTGTCCAGTTTAGAGCTACTCAGAGTTGGCATTCTGCTCCAGCAACACCCCATCTCCAGGTGCCAGAACCTATTACTTATCTGGTGTTGCAGAAATACTACCTTACATCTCATGTCTTAAAACAGCAAACAGCTGCCATCTCCCCCAGTCAGGAACCTGCAGCAGCTTAGCTAGTTGCCCTGATTCAGGGTCCCTTACAAGTTTGCTGTCAGGCCTGTGGGCAGACTTAAAGTCATCTGAACACTTGACTAGGCCTCCCGGAATCACCTCAGAATTCACCCGTGTGGCTCTTGGCTGTACGCCATTTAGGTTTCTCTAGAGGGTTACTTAGGACATGGCAGCTGGCTTCCCCCCGAGCAGGGGATTCGAGAGAGAGGGAGAGAGAACCACCAAGATGGAAGCTGCATTGTTTTATAACGTAATACCAGAAGTAGTATCAGAAGTGGTGCACCATCCCCTCTGCCTCATCCTGTTGATCCCATAGACCAGCCCTCCACGCTGTGGGAGGGGACAACACAGTGCCTGAGTGACTGGAGATGGGGACTGTGGCAGGCTCTTGAGGCTGGCCACCACAGGTGAATGAATAAGCACACCGAGGTTCGTGCATGCGGTGGGACGCTGCTCGGCAGTAAGTAGGGGTGAACTCCAGACAGACACAGCAGTGTGGACGAGTTCGAAAACACCGAACCAAAGCACCCAGACACAGAAAATCGCACGCTGTAGGACTCCGTGTTTACATTAAGCTCTAAAAGGCTGCCTGAATCTGGTACCTCAGAGAGCAGGCCAGACAACAAAGCAGAACCGACTTCATCTCTTCCCTACCTCAGCTCGCATGCAGGGCCTCCCGTAGCAAAGGGACAGTTTCTGTTCCCTTCAGTTTCTCTTCCTTCCTTCTCCTTGGGTTGGGGTCATCCAATGCTGTTGCATTTCTTTGATTGCTGCTTCTGGGAACGATGTTGACCTTGTAGAGACAGAGTAGTAAGCAAAAGAACAAGCCTGGTTGCGTTCCGTAATGTCACTTGACCCACGGGAAACTCATCCATTCTTGCCATGCCCAGTGGTGAGACTACAGGCTGCCTTCGTACTTCTGTCCACCCTGCCATCTCGCGTCAGTTGTGTGCAAGGCACGTCCACTGTCTGGTGCCGGTATCCTTTTCTCGTACTCACACCCAAAGTTTAGGATTAAATCCTCCAGGATCTAGGGTTCCGTTCTCTTTGAGCCCCTCTCGCTTAGCTTAGACAGAGGGGACCCTCTGTGCATGAATATATACTAGGTCTGTCTGGAAAGAGTCCAGCCTTTGTTAACTTAATGAGCACAGTTTGTACAACGTCAGTGTAAGCTGGCAGCCAAGGGGAGAGGACTGGAATGCGCATGTGTGAGCAACGACAACTTCACTGTGCTAGTCAGCGGGGGTGGTAGACGCCCTGAGTGAGCATGTGCACTGTGTGGTCCTCGCCTTCAAAATGACTGAGCAAGTAGAACAACAAATCTGCATCAAAGTTTGCATTAAGCTTGAACATTCCTCCACGGAAACTATTTGGATGATTCAGAAGGCTGCAGCTATGGGCAGCTGGTGATTGGCAGCTTCATCACAACAATGCACTCTCACGTGTCACGTCTCATGCAGAGTTTTTTGGTGACACATGAAGTCATCCAGGTGACCCCCCCTATAGCCCAGATGTGGCACCCTGTGACTTCTGGCTTTTCCCAAAACTAAGATCACCTTTGAAAGGAAAAGATTTCAGACCATCGATGAGATGCAGGAAAATATGCCAGGGTAGCTGATGGCGGTTGAAAGAACTGTGTGAGGTCCCAAGGTGCCTACTTTGAAGGGGACTGAGGCGTCATTGTCTTATGTACAATGTTTCTTGTATCTTCTTCAATAAATGTGTCTACTTTTCATGTCACATGACTGGATACCTTCTAGACAGACCTTGTACTCTCCGTGGCATCAAGATTTATTCTCTCAGTCTCAGCACCATCCCCATATCAGTCTCAAACCAAAAAAGAAGCCTGCGCTGAGGACCTGGACTGGGGAACAGCACTACTTTTTCTGCCAGCTCTTAGTGAGCTCTCTTTATGATGTGGCCCTCGTCACCAATTCTGGAGCACCTGGAAGAACCCATTCATTACAGCGTTAAAACTAGTTTAAAAGTCACATCTCACATTGGTGAGAGAACAAACAAAACTAGTTTTCATTCTATAAAAGGAGAACAGTAATGAGTAAAGCCGCAAAGAGCTCTCGAGTTATTAGTGAACAGAGGGAAAACACGTAGCAAGTGTTCAAGTAGCTTGAGGGCCACAGGAGCCCTTTGTGGAAGATAAAGTCTAGGAGGCATTTCTCCCTCTCACTGAGCAGTTTCAATACTTGGTGATGAGACCCACCTTTGAGAGCAATCAGGTGTCCGTTTGCTCACCACGCGTCTGTGCTGCCCGCTGCCTCTGGCTTGACTGAGCCAGTGCGCCTCAGGGAGCACCGGTGGGGGGCCCTGTCACGGTGCGGTTGACAGTGCCTCCTTTCTCCAGTATTTGCTGTAGACACAGATGCCGCCCTCTCGGCTGTCCTCCGTGACACTATCTCCTGATAGTGGCTGCTATTTTGTGACTCTAGAAGCTGAAAACCTTTTGTCTGGCCACAATATTTAGACGTGGACAGAATAAGATTACAGTTCCATCAGTATTTAGTGATTTAACAGCCCTTATTGACTTGGCCAGATTCAAACGTTAATCTCTCTTTAATTAGCCTGTCTCCCTTCAAGTCTACATTTTTATGCATTAAATATTCACTGTATGGACTTCTTCCTCCAAACCACGACAGACATTAAGATCAGCGAGAGTTTTCCTGCTGATGGCCTCCAGATTTATTTGAAAGGAGGTGGATTGTAAAGCATTTTCCACTCACTGTCCTCAACTCTGGAATTGCCTCTACTTCCTCAGCTTAATCTCTGCTTTCATCTTTACTTCAAGATTCATCTTTGTAGTTTGGAATTTTCTAGCCATGAAATCAGTCGTTTTCCTTATTGTTAGCAAAGCGATTCTGTGCGGTTTTTTTTTCATTGATACATTCATCCCCCCTTGGGATGTAAATTGAAACATGGAAGGAAAAAGGAAAAGAGACTATTCACTTACACCACAGTTGTCAGTTTTATTTCTTCCAAGCCGCAAAGTATTCTCATTGGTGTGTCTGTTTCTTGAAATACAGGAGTTTGCATTCCGTAGCTGTCGGTGCCTTGTTTTCTAGTTTGTGTGAAGCAGTGTGATGCAGCGGGCGTAGCACTAAACGGACTGTCAGGAGAGCTGGGCTCCAGCTCCCACTCTGTTGATAACTGAGCATGTGATCTTGAGCAATAATACCAGCATCAGCTAATATACATCACTTCACAGTGTGCAGAGTGATATTCAGATCCCTCATAGCACTTAACCCTAGGGCTATATGAGCCAGGCAGATAGAAATAAAATAAGTGAAGTGTGTAAGACAACAGGAAAGAGATCTAACATAAAGCAGGGGCCATGCGCTTGGTCTGTAGAGGCAGCCACCTTTAATTCCAGATAGTTGTGGTCGTGCAAGACATGAGCCCTGTGCTAGCCAAGCACCCGTTTCCCCCCAGAGAATCCAGGCGTTTTGTGAATCTCTCTCTTTAATTGAGATGTAACTGGCATATAACATTATTTTAGTTTTAGGAGTACAGTAATGATTTGATACCTTGTGAAATGATCACCACAAAAAGTCTAGTTACCATCCATCACGACACAGTTACAAAGTTTCTTCTTATAATAAGAACTTTTAAGATTTATTCTCTTAGCAACTTTTAAATATACAATACCTGTAGTCACCATGCTGTATATTACATTCCCGTGACTTATTTATCTTATTATAACTGGAAGCTTGTACTTTTTAGACGTTCTTTACCTACAAAGCTCTTGATAATGAGTTTTGGCAACTAACTTTTATTTTTTTGTTTCTTTATATAAACTAGGCCATAAGCTACCTCACTTACCCTCTCTGGGTTTTATCTTCTTCATCTATAATATTGGATGGATAGATTATATGTATTTTGAGATCTAAAGTTATTTTTCAGGTCTTGACAAATCGATGTGTTTACCTATAGCTAATTATCTGGTAATTGCTGACATTAGGAATAGTTTTAAAAGAAGCAATTTTAAAGCATAAGAAAACACATATGTAAGGATCATTCTAATCTGTGTCTAGAAATTTGTTTATTCTATGAAAATAACAAGTATTTCATTTTGAAGTTGCAAAAAAGATTCTGGTTGCTCACTATCCCCTTAAACCTTTTTTGTGTCCTACAGAGACATAGATTATATTTTGATGAGTTCTGCTTGCTTGGAGTTAAGTGCGGTCCAGAGGTTGGGAGATGGGGAATCTGGATCCCTCCCAGTCTTCTTTCATCCATCTGTGCCATCTTTTTTGTCATCAATTCCAGATGTAGGAAAATCCTGCACAAAAATTCGATAAGACTCTTTCTTCCCTTCTTTTCTAGCATCAAATCTAACTTGCCCTTCCTGTTGTCAGACTGCTGCCTTTTATGATGCCCCAGGGAATTTATAAATCTTTTGAGTTTCCTGATCCCTCTCGGATTGTCTCAATGCAAATAAATCAACCTAGGTTTCCTGCCCCATGCTTGTGCCCCTCCTGTTTCTGCCTCTTCTTTTTTTTTTTTAATTTATTGGGGTGACACTAGTTAATAAAACCATGCAGGCTTCAAGTGTACAGCTCTGTAACACATCATCTGCACACTGCACTGTGCACTCACCACCCGAAGTCAAGTCTCTTTCTACTACTGCGTATCCCACCCCCTGTCCTCTCCCCCTCCCACCCTCCTTTCCCTCTGGCAATCACCATACTATTGTCTGCGTCTGGGGTGGCTTTTCTTCTGCTTTTTCTGTGTCTTTCAGGTGCCCTGATTTATAACTGTGTTTCCTGTGCTCCATTGACCTTGGTCTGAGGATCCCATTAGGCATAAATCTAGAAAGATTGGTTTCAGGTTGGTTCTTCTTTCCCCCGCTAAACTTCTCTTGGTGGGAATTACTCAGACAAATACGTTCTACAGAATATACTCCTACTGCTTCTTTTGGTCTTTTTTGAACTAATGTGGGTACTTATTAAAAGTGATACAGAATTAAATGATATTTGCATTCAAGGCCAAGAGGAGCAATACTAAATAAAGTACCACATTAACTGTTGTTGAATGCCCCTTACAGGGGCAGTTTGCACAACCACATTGAATCATGTGTGCTATACATGACTTTCTAGGAAACAGTGTATTCTTCACGCCATTAGTCATCTCACAGATAATAACATCTAACATTTATTGAGCTAAACCTTGTTTTCAGTGCTTTGCTTGAATTAACGCTTGTAATCTTTACAACAACCCTTTAAAGTACAGGTGTCCTCATTTTCAGAGGAACTTCTGAGTTAGTAATTTACCCAGTGACACTGCTCTTAGGTGACTGAACAATGCATGCCACTGCAATGCTAACACCGCTGACCACTACCCCAGGGTCTGGTGCCATGATTGTGTGCTTTGGTTAGAGATTTCAGCAGCTTTCAGCCGTATATTTAATGATCTCATAATTCTCTTAGGATAAGGAGTACTTTAATCAATGCTTAATTTAAAATACAGTGAAAATACATAAGTTACCATAAAGGACTACTCTTAGTTATTAAAAATTAATTCATAGTCTTCACAGGTTCAAATCTATTTCCCATCTTATATTAAACTATGTCTTCTCATTTCAACAGTTATCATTAGAAGTTGTTGACTGAATGAATAGCCGTGTCAGAGAGTTCTGATTCAGAATTCACAGAGTATCTGAAATCAGATAAGCTGATTATTGAGCAGCCAAATTGAAAGCCTATGTATTAGTAACCCTAAATTATCATCACAAATAATCCTGGTATTAAAATACTATTACTGATACACACGTACACACACAGAGATATGGAAATCCGACCCCAAAATGTTACATGGCATTTATTAAGATAGTTTTTGGACTCCAGAATTTTTTAATTTTAAAAACCAATAAATTTGCATTCTCAAAAAGAACTCATGAAGATTAAAGACTGAAAAGTTGTTATTAAAAAGCTGCTAGAAAGTAGTGACAGTCGAAGAATGGCCATCTGTCATACCTGAGGTTCAAGGGTTTCCCACCTGTATTTTAAGCGTTTTACAAAATACAAGACTTCGATCCACTACATAAATTGTTGAGCCTTACTACTAAAACAGTATTTGTGGTAGTTGGTTTTTAAGGTAAAGAATGCTTAAAATAAAGTGTATGGCATATCCAGTCATGTTCCTGAGTAGGGCCTTTTGAATTAGACACAGTGTTTTTCCTGGTTTTGTATACAGTTGCAAGTTACTGGTGGTCAAATTTAAAACTATGGGCTCTCCTGAAAACCGTTTGAGTGTGCACTTTCTAGGCCTCCCTTGCTTTTAACTAGCCAGTTCATTAGAAATATACGGAGATTGAATTGATAGTACCGCGTTTAAATGCATATGTGTTCTTCACAAGTATACCCAAATTTCAGACCTAAAACCAGTACCAACTGCCCATTAAAGCTCACATCAAACACAGTAGGAGCCTAGGTGAGTCTTCATTGGCCTGAATCCAGTGAAAGTACACAGTCTTCACAGCGTCTTCACCAGGAGTAGATTCCATCTCAAGAAACCACTTTTACTTGCTCACCTATAAGAAGCAACTCTTCATCTGTTAAAGTTGTATTAAGAGACTGCAGCAATTCAGTCACATCTTCAGTCTCCACTTCTAGTTCTTCTGCTATTTCCACTACATCTGCAGTTACTTTCTCCACTGCAGTCTTAGCCCCTACAAAGTCACCCATGAGGGTTAGAATCAGGTTCTTCTAAACTCCTGTTAATGTTGATACTTCTACCTCTTCCTGTGAATCATGAATATTCTTAATGGCATCTAGATTGGTAAATCCTTTCCAGGTTTACAATTTACTTTGCCCCAATCCAACAGAGCAATCACTATCTATGGCCGCTGTAGCTTTACAAAATGTTATTTCTTAAATAATGAGACTTGAAAGTTAAAATTACTCTTTGATCCATGGGCTGCAGAACAGATGTTGTGTTAAAAGGCATGAAAACATTAATCTCATTGTACATCTCCATCAAAGCTCTTGGGTAACCACGTACATTGTCAGTGAGCAATAATATTTTGAAGGGAATCTTTTTCTTCTGAGCAGTAGGTCTCAACCTGCTGCTTAAAATGTTCAGTGAGCCATGTTGTCAACAGATGTGCTGTCATCCAGGCTTTGCGGTTCCATTCACAGAGCCCAGGGAGAGTAGATTTAGCATAATTCTTCAGGGCTCTAGGATGTTCGGAATGGCAAATGAGCATTGACTTCAGCTTAAAGTCACCAGCTGTGTTAGCTCCTTATAAGAGAGGCAGCCTGTCCTTTGAAACTTTGAAGCCAGGCATTGGGTTATCCTCTGTAGCCATGAAAATCCTAGATGGCATCTTCTCCATACAAGGTTGTTTCATCGACAGTGAAAATCAGTCATTTACTGTAGTCACCTTCATTCATCACCCTAACTGTGTTTCTGGATAACTTGCTTCACCTCACACTCTTACGTCATGGGATGACTTCTTCCTTGAACCTCATGACCCAGGCTCTGCTTCAGGCTCTTCTTCTGCAGCTTCCGCACCTCATTCAGGCCTCATAGAACTGAAGAGAGTTAGGGCCTTGCTCTCGATTAGGCTTTGGCTTAAAGGGATGTTGTGGCTGGTTTCATCTTCTCTGCAGACCTCTAAAACCTTCTCCATATCAGAAACAAAGCTATTTTGCTTCCTTATCATTCAGGTATTCACTAGAATAGCACTTCTAATTTCCTTCAAGAACTTTCCCTTTGCGTTCACAACTTAGCTTACTGGCACAAGGGGCCTGACTTTCGGCCTGTCAAAGCTTTGGCGTGCTTTCCTCACCAAATTTAATTATCCCTAGCTTTTTTTATTTAAAGTGAGAGCTGTGTGGTGCTTCCTTTCACTTGAACACTTAGATATGCAGGCCATAGTAGGGTTATTCGTTGACCTAATTTCAGTGTTGTTGAGTCTCAGGAAATAAGGCAACCCAAGGAGAGGTAGGGATGAGGGAGCCGCCAGTTGGTGGAGCAGTCAGAACACACACAACACTTACTAAGTTCTCTGTGTTACATGAGTGCAGTTTGCAGCACTGCAAACAGTACAATCGTAAAGTCAAAGAGCGCTGGTCACAGATCACCGTAACAAATATAATAATGATGAAAAAGTTTGAAATGTTGTGAGGCTCACCAAAGTGTGTCACAGAGACATGAAGTGAGCAAATACTGTTGGAAAAATGACACTGATAGACTCCTTCAACACAGGGTTGCTGTAAACCTTCAATTTGTAAGACATGCAATTTCTTAAAGCACAATAAAGTGAAGTCTAATAAAACAAGGTATGCTTATAACAGATATAAACATTTACACACCTACTGACCATCAAAATATATGAAGCAAAACCTGACAGAATTGAAGGGAGAAAGAAATAGGTTTACAATAATAGCTGGAGAGTTCAAAACCTCACTAGCAATAATGGATAAAACAACCAGACAGAAGACAAGCAACAAAATAGAAGATTTAAACAACACGGTGAGTCAACTGGATTTAACAGATATATACAGAACACTCTACCCAACAACAGTATACACATTCTTCCCTCGGGCATGTGGGACATTGTCTGGGACAGACCATATGTTAGACCACAAATCAAGTCTCAGTCAATTTTAAAAGATATATATTATACAAAATGTCTACTGAGTGTCTTCTTTTACCACAGTAGGGTAAACTTAGTAACAGAAGTAAAACTGGATAATTAGCCAAATAGTGGAAATTATATAATAGACATTTAAACATCTGATAGATCAAAGAAAAATCACAAGAGAAACTATAAAATACTTAGAAATGAATGCAAATAAAAACATTATATATCAAAACTATGGGACACAGTGAAAGCAGTGCTGAGGAGGAAATCTGCAGTTAATAAATGCTTACATTAATAACAAGATCTCAAGTCAGTAACCTAATTTGACAACTTATGGAATCAGAAGAAGAACAACAACAAACTAACCCGAAACCAGCAGAAGAAAAGAAATAGCAAAGATTAGAGCAGAGATAAACAAAATAGAGTAGAGCAGAGATAAACAAAATAGAGTAGAAAAACAGTAAAGAAAACTAGTGAAACCAAAAGTTGTTTTTTTGTAAAAGTCAACAAAATTGATAAACCTTTAGCTAGATGGACTAAAAAAAAGAAAAATCTCAAATTATTAAAGTCAGAAATGAGAGTGGGCGCATTAGCACTGATTCTGCAGATAAAAAGGATTATGAGAGTACTATGAACAATTGAGCACCAAAAAAATTAAAAGATGAGTAACCTAGATGAAATGGGCAAATTCCTAGAAACAAAACCTACCAAGACAAAATAGCAAAGTAGAAAATCTGAGTAGATCTATAATAACTAGTGAAGAGACTGAATCAGCAATCAAAAATCTCCCAGCAAAGAAAAGCTCTGGACCTGATGGCCTCACTCTTGAATTCTACCAAATATTTAAAGAAGAATTAATACCTATCTTTCTCAAAGTTTTCCAAAAAAGTCGAAGACAAGGGAATACTTCCTGTGAGGCCAGCATTTCACTGATACCAAAGCCAAACACATTATCAGAAAAGAAACTACAGGCCTGTATCCCTTGTGAGCATTGATGCAAAAATCCTCAGCATAGAACTAGCATACAAAATGCAGCAGTTTAGTAAGAGGATTACACACTGTGACCAGGAGGGATTTGTTCCTGGAATGCAAGGATAGTTCAACATGGGAAAATTAATCAGTGTAATACCCAACATTACTGAATGAAGGAGAAAAAAACACGATCATCTCAATTGATGAATAAAAAGTATTTGACAAAATTCAACACCCTTTCTTGATTAAAAAAACACTCAACAAAATACGAATAAAAGCAAACTATTGCCACATAATAAAAGCTATATACAAAAAAACCACAGCAAACATCATACGAAGTATGTCCAGAAAAAGTCCAGCTATTGTTAATATAACAAGAATGGTCTGTGCGACATCAGTGTAACCTGGCAACCAAGGAGAGTGGACTGGAATCACGTGCATGAACAATGGTGACTTCACTGTGGTAGATGCCGTTGACTGAGCATGTGTACTGTGTGGCCATCACATTCAAAATGACTGAGCCAGTGAGCAACAAATCTGCATCAAATTTTGCGTTAAGCTTGAACATTCCTCCACAGAAATTATTTGAGTGATTCAGAAGGCTTTCGGTGATGATGCATTGAGGGCAGAACAAGTAAAAGTGTGGCACAAGCACTTCAAAGGTAGCCAAGGATAAGTTAAAGTGATCCATGTTGTAGAAAGTCAACAACAAGCAGAATACCTGATCATGTTGATGTGTACGGGCCGGAATCAACAAAGATCAGTGACTGACAATGCGAGAACCAGAAGCTGATCTGGGGATTCCAAAAACTACTATGCCCGAGATTTTGATGCAAGATCTGGGCATGAAACGTGTCATGGCAAAATTCATTCTTCAGCTTCTGCTGCCAGAACAGAAGGAACATCGTGCTGCACTTGCTAACAACTTGATTCAGACTGCTACCGATGAACCAGATGTCCTCAAGAAGGTCATAACCGGAAGTGAATCCTGGGTCTACAGCTGTGACGCAGAAAAGAAAGCCCATCCAGTCATCCAAGTGGAAGTTGCCTGGTTCTCCATGAAGAAAGCGTGGCAAAGTCGCAGCAAGATCGAGACCCTGTTAACTGTGTTTTTTGATTGGGAAGGTGTTGTCCATCACAAGTACACCCTTCCAGGCCAAACAGTGAATAAGGAGTGCTACCTCAATGTTCTTCCTTGGTTGAGAGATGCAATGTGGTGACCACGGCTGTGGGCAATTAGTGATTGGCAGCTTCATTATGACAGTGTGTCTGCTGACACATCACGTCTCATGCAGAGTTTTTTGGTGAAACATCAAATCACCCAGGTGATTCAGCCCCCCTGCAGCCCATATTTGGCGACCTGCAACTTCTGGTTTTTGCCAAAATTAAAGTCACTTTGAAAGGGAAGAGATTTCAGGTCATTGATGAGATGCAGGAAAATACAATAGGGCAGCTGATGGCGATTCCAACAAAGGATTTTGTAGAGTGTTTTGAACAGTGGAAGAGATGCTGGGGGAACTAGGAGGTATTAAGGTGCCTTCTTTGAAGGGCACTGAGGCATTATTGTCTTATGTTCAGTGTTTTTTGTATCTTGTATGTTCTTCAATAAACATCTCTTTTTTTTTCATATTGCATGGCTGGACACTCCCTGGACAGACTTAGTGGTGAAAGGCTGAAATGAAAGCATTCCCTCGCAGATCAGGAACACAACAAGAAACACTTTTACCACTTCTATTCAGGGTAGTACTGGAAGTTCTAGCCAGAGCCTGTAGGCAAGAAAAAGAAATGAGAGACATCTGAATTGGAATGGAAGAAGTGAAGTAACCTGTGTTTCTAGATTATGATCTAATATGTAGACAGCCCTAAAGCTCCACAAAATAAGCTGTTAGAATGACTAAATGATTCCATCAAAGTAGCAGGGTGCAAAGACAAAATACAAAAATTAATTGCATTTTTCTACTCAAACAATGAGCAATCTGAAAGGAAATTACAAACAACTCCACTTATAATAGCATCAAAAAAAAAAAAAACCTTAGGAATTAACCAAAGAGAGCAAAGACTTGAGCCACGAAAACTACAAAACTCTGCTAAAAGAAACTGAGCTCATAAGTAGATGGAAGCAGAAAGACAAATACCATATGATCCCACTCATATGTGGAATCCAGTGAACGAGCAACTAACAAGTGAAACAGACAGACTCATACAGAACAGCTCTGGGGGGTTGGGGAGTTGGGGGCTGGAGGGACTGAGCAGAAAAAAGAAAAAGGATTCGTGGACATGGACACAGTGGTGATTGTGGGGTGAGGGCTTGGGTGGGGATGAAAGGGTATAATGGGGATAGATGGTAATGGGAAAAAATACAATAAAAAATAAAGAAATCGAAGCGTATCCCATGATCATGGATTTGAAGAGTTAATTATTGTTAAATGTTGGTACTACCCAAAGTAATGTACAGATTCAATGTAATTCTCTTTAGATCCCAGTGATGCATTTTGCAAGGGAAAAACATCCATCCTTTCTTTTTTTCATTTTTAATTTATTTCTTTATTTTAGTGGAATATAGCTGATTTCTGAGAAAGTGAGCACAGGAGGTTAGAAATTTTGAGATCATTCATTTTTTGTCTGTTGTATGTTTTTTATTTTTTATTGTTACTCTATTGCAGTTGTCCCAATTTTCCTCCCTTTGCCCTCCTCCACCCAGCCCAACCCCTGTTCCCACAGTCAATTCCCACGCTGTTAACAAATCCATCCTAAAATGCATATGGAATGTCAAGGTACCCCGAGTAGCCCAAATAATATTGAAAAATAGCATATCTGGAGGACTTAGACATTCTGACTTCAAAAGTTACTACAAAGGTACAGTCATCAAAACAGGGTGTTGTTGGCATAAAGACAGACGTGTAGTCCAACAGTTGCAATGAAGGGCCCAGAAATAGGCCCTTGCATACGTGGTCAAATGATTTGACAAGGGTTCCGAGACCATTTGATGGGAAAGGATAGTTTTTTCAACAAATGGTACTGGGGAAACTGGCTATTCACATGCAGAAGAATAAAATTGGACCTTTTGTAACACAGCGTCCAAACATCACCTCAAAATAGATCAAGGACCTAAGTGTAAGACCTAAAACATAAAACTCTTAGAGGAAAACATAGTACTAAAGCTACACAGTTTTGGATATGGCAGTAATTTCTTGGATATAACACTAACATCACAGGAAACAAATTCCGATATATTTTTAGGGCAGTATAATCTCCAGTGACATAAATTAAGAATTAAAAAAAATCAATTATACAGTAAATAACTGTCCATTAATATCGATTAGTAAATCAATGTCTTGGTAAAATTAATATTTATTATTATCATTAACCTAAATGGGAAGGAGCTGCATGTGTGACCAAGAAGGAATTTTTTTTAACCTGATAACGGAGGAAAGTCAAAAGTACATACATGAACATACTTAGAAAGTCCAGGTATGGTCAGTTCTCCAGGAAGTAGAAGTTTACCATCAAAATAAAACTACAGTCACGTGAGTTTTGGGTGATCAGATGAACCCAATTGTGGCTTAACCATGGTCAGATCGCTATAGAAATAGGATCTCCTGACCTAGAACTTTTCTAGAAACTGCTCATATGAGTTGAGGTCTCCCCTCAGATAACAGCCTACATTTCCTGAGCTCCCGATTCACTGCACCTGTCCCAGGAATGAATGGGAGGGAGATGAAAGAAGGCTTGATGGTGGAGACGGGACCCTCGTGGTGGGGAAGGGAGCAACTAGAGCACCTTCTGGCTTTTTCTGGCCCTGCTCAGGGCGGCTTTGATATCTAATCAGCTGTTTCCCAAGTACCTAACCCTATTGGCAGGAAGACTGTTTTCAGTCCTGCTGTGCTTTTAAACATAGTTGTCTTCTTTCATTCAATTTGAGATTTTCCCGGTTTGGAGTATGACAATTCTTTTATTAAAGCTTGTACATTTGGGGTATTGGATTATGCAACTCTGGATCTTATTTAAATCTTCTATTTTAGTCGGTTTTCTTTGGCACACTTCAGCAGAGGAGGAAGATGTTGCCTCATCGCTGCCCAGTGGAGGTAGAAGTCAAGGTTCCCCACTTGGCCTCTGTTGACACCCAAGGGGAGGGGCTCCCTATTACTCCTAGACAGAGGTGTGAGTGCATATCTGCACTGTGTCTGCACTGATGTATCCCTGCCTGGGCCCTCCCAGGGTCTCTGTACAAGCACCATGGGGTAGAGAGTGAGGGGTGGCCTCCTTACTGCTGTGTGGTAGGGGGAATCCTGACTCTCTGGGCCTGCCTCTGACAATTCCCAGGGAAGGACCCACTCCCACCCCCCATACCCTGACCTGGCTCCACTGGCACTGTGAAGGGGAGGCCTTGTTACTGCCATCTCGGGGTGAAAGCCCTGTCTCCCTCCTCGACCTCCTCTGATAGCCTTCCCTGGGGACAGTGGAAGTGGCAGAAGTCTCAGCTCGCCTTTGCTTCCACGGGTGGCAGTGGGGCACAGTATTTTTCTGTGGTCTTTGGGGTAGAGTGGTGATTCCCTAAAATGCTGCCATCTTGCTGGGTGTCTCCTTTCCTTTCTGAACTTCCTTAGCTGGAGAACACGGGCTTTTTTGTCTGTGACTTGTCATTTCCAGGTTGCCAGTTTCTACAGCTCCGAATCTGGATATAATGGACAAAAGAAAATCCAGGACACTTACCGTTTATGTCATTCTTTGGGTCCTAATGTCCCCCAAACAAACTACCATCTTCTCTCCACCTCTCCTGTGTTTGTGTGTGGGTGGGTTGATGGTGGGGTATGGCATGATATATGTAGTGTTTAAACTTTTAAATAGCTTTTAATGGGTATCTCTTTTCTATTAAAATCTATCTATGTCTGGTGCTTCTTGTTTATTTCTAGAAACCAAAGTTTTCAAATACTTGAGTTTATCAAATGAAAAGTGAGGTGTTTCAATAACCATTAAAATAGGAGGTCATTTAAGATGCTCTTCAATAATTTAAACTTTTTCTTAGGCCTAATTTTAACAGGTTTAATTTTAATAAATGTTACTTTTCTTTCTTTCCCTTCTTTACACAAAAGACTAAAAGCTGTTTAGCTCAATTCCACACAAAAAAGAGCTTGTAGAATAGAGAAGACACCACGAATGCACTGGTCAGTGTATGTCAGTTTTAACAATTTAACCACATACAAAAGTCTGTGCAAGCACATATATGCAGAAACATCCTTTTATAGTGAATTCTCACAGATCAGGAAGAAAAGGTGGCATTACAGCATGTGGCCTTATGTCAGTCGCTATTAGTGTAAATAGTTTCCAGTAAGAATCTAAATGCTTTCCTACCCCCAGGCTTATTTAAGAACACTTCAGTGTGCATGAACACGAGTGTGCAATTTATAGTTAACCTACATTTTGAGTCAGTGCCATTTCTTCCTTTTCCATCCATGAACCACGATTTATGAAAAGAAAAGATGAAATTCCCTCAAAACTTCTTTAAGAATGTTGATTCTTTTTATCTAAAGTGCATTTTGTTCCTGTGTATGTTTAAAATGCTTAGCATTCTTGAAGATCACCCCTCTACCTGCTTAGCTATTCTTCTAACAGTAGAAAAAATTTAAATAAAAAGCATTGAATAATTTAAGTTTCTGTGTATTTGCTAAGGAAAGTATTTTATTTGAAGGGATAATATTAAACTTTTCTGCTCAGTAGCACCAAATTATTGGGTTGAATGTAAGTCCTCTATCATATGTATGATTTGTAAATACGTTTTTCCATTGTGTGGGTTGTCTTTTTACTTTCTGAATGGTATAGTCTGAAGCATAAAGTTTTTAATTTTGATGTCGTCTAATTTACTTGGCTTTTACTTCTGCCTCTTGTATCTCCAAATCCTTGCCTAATTCAAGGTCATGAGTATTCACTCCTCTGTTTTCTTAGTTTTATAGTTTTAGCTCTTACATTTAGATCCATAATCCATTTTGAGTTTATTCCAGAGAAACATCAGTGTGAGAGAGAAACATCAATTGGTTGCCTCCTGCACATGCCCCAAATGATTAGAGACCAAACCTGCACCCTAGGCATGTGCCCACATAGGGAATCGAACCTGTGACTTTTCGGTCTATAGGACATTGCCCAACCAACTAAACCACACTGGCCAGGGCAATTCTTTTTTTTATTATTATTATATTTTTACTGATTATACTATTATAGTTGTCCTGGTTTTTCCCCCTTTCACTCCCCCCATCCAAAAGTCCCAACTCCCTCAGGCAATCCCCCGCCATTGTTCACGTCCATGGGTCAGTCATATAAGTTCTTTGGCTACTCCATTTCCTACACTGTACTTTACATCCTCATGGCTATTCTGTAACTACCTATTTGTACTTCTTAATCCCTTCCCCTCTTCACTCATTCCCCCAGACCCCCCTCCCATCTGGCAACCATCAAAACACTCTCTGTATCCATGATTCAGTCTCTGTTTTTCTTGTTTGCGTAGTTTGTTTTTTAGATTCAATTGTTGATAAATATGTATTTATTGCCATTTTTTTGTTCATAGTTTTGATCATCTTCTTCTTTGGTTAGCAAGCCGGCACTCAATCCACTGAGCAACATCACCCAGGAAATGATCTTCTTTTTCATATAAGAATAGTTTGGGGATGATGAACTCCTTTCGTTTTTTTCTCTTCTGGGAAGCTCTTTATCTTCCCTTTGATTCTAAGTGATAGTTTTGCTGGGTAGAGCAATCTTGGCTGTAGGTCCCCACTTTTCATGTCTGACTATTTCTTGCCAAACCCTTCTAGCCTGCAGAGTTTCTTTTGAGAAATCAGCTGAGTCTTCTGGAACTCCCCTGTAGGTATCTAATTGCTTTTCTTTTGCTGCTTTGAAGACTCTCTTTTTATCTTTCACCTTTGTCACTTTATTTACGATGTGTCTTGGAGTGAGTCTCTTTGGGTCCATCTTGTCTGGGACTCTGTGTGCTTCCTGGACTTGCATGTCTATTTCCTTTACCAAATTAGGGAAGTTTTTCATTATTTTTTAAAATAGATTTCCAATTTCTTTCTCTTTCTCTTCTCCTTCTGGCATCCCTGTGATGTGAATGTTGGACCTCTTGAAGTTGTCCCAGGGGCTGCTTACACTCTTCTCATTTTTGTGGATTCTTTTTTCTTCTTCTTGTTCTGATTGATTGTTTTTTGCTCCCTTAGGTTCCATATCATTGATTTGATTCACAGCTTCATCCACTCTGCAGTTGTTTCCCCGTAAATTGTTCTTTATTTCAATTAGTGTATCCTTCATTTCTGACGGGATCTTCTTTATGCTGTTGAGGTCCTCACTAAGTTCCTTGAGCATCCTTTTACCAGTGTTTTGAACTCAGCATCTGATAGATTGCTTATCTCCATTTTGTTTATCTCTTTTTCTGGAGTTTTGATCTGTTCTTTCATTTGGGCTGTTTCTTTGTCTCCTCATTTTGGGAGCCTCCTGTGTTTGTTTCTATGTATTAAGTAGAGCTGCTTTGACTGTGTCTTGGTCATGTGGCCTCATGTAGTAGGTGTTGCTGAGAGGGTTAAATTAATCACATTACCTAAACGTCTTGGCACAGTGCTTGGTGCATAGTAAGCATTGGAGGGAAAATAGACTCTTTAAAACATACATGTAGATTTACCTGATAATGAATATGAAACGAAATAAAAAGTCTAGTCATTCAGTTAAAAACTTAGTGGACAAATTGACACGTATGAAAAGAGAATTAATGATTTGAAAGGTAACACTACAGAAATTACCCAAAATCACCACAGAGCGCTAAAATGGGATAGAAAATGTGAAAGAGAGATTAAGGGACATGTAAGATAGAATAAAAAGGTGCAACATTCATCTGGTAGGAGTTTTAAGAAAGATCATAGAGAAAAATTCAGAGGAGGCATTATCAGAGTGGATAAAAACACATTTCTAGAATTGATGAAATCATGAATCGTCAAACTGAAAAAGCACCACAAATCTTGAACAAGATTAATATTCACACATAGAAATGTTTTAGTGAAACTGCCAAACATCAAAGAGAAAGATGTGTTACAAGCAAGCAAAGAGAGCAGATTGCCTACAAAGATACAAAAATTTGTCAGTAGATTCAATAGAATCAATAAAAGGCTTAAAAGGGTTGGATAATAAATATTTTCAAAGTGTTGAGGAAAAAATAGCTGCGAGTCTAAAATTCTACACCCAAAGCATCAACAAGATAGTATTTTCAGGTGAGCACTAAGAGTTTATTGTTCGTGCTCACCCACTAAAGACGGACTGCTTCGGTCATGAAGCAATTAGGTGCCATGCCAGGGGGAGGCTGGAGGGTGGGCAGAATGAATCTGCCGGCCAATCTAAGTGAGTATTGAGCGTAAACATTAATTCAGCATCAGTGATAAATTCGATGAGGGATTAAAACAGTGATTAAAACAGTCAATGTTGTAAAATATGTTTTTTATAAGAAACAGTAAATGCCAAGGGAAGACCAGTTGGAATATTATATAAAGTCTTTGTATAGTAAAGGAAGAATAGATATCTGATAACTTTGTACTTGTCAACTTATCCATGCTAAATATTACATGTCAATAAGGTAATAGAAATAGAAGAAAAAACTTTAAAATAAGGAAAAGGTTGAATAAAAAATGTGTTGATCCATTTACTAGACGTCAGGAAACAGAGATAGTGGGAAAAAATACACATAATTACCAAAAATAATGTTAGAAATAAGTCTAAATACAGAGGTGGGCAAAAGCAGGTTTGCAATTGTGAGTACATAAAACAGAGTTTACTCTTTTTTTTTTTTTAAGACTTTATTTATTTATTTTTAGACAGAGGGGAAGGGAGGGAGAAAGAGTGGGAGAAAAGCATCAATGTTTGGTTGCCTGTCGTGCGCCCCCTGTTGGGAACCTCGCCCACAACCCAGGCATGTGCCCTGGTTGGGAATTGAACCTATGACTCCGTGGTTTGCAGGCTGGCGCTCAGTCCACTGAGCCACACCAGCCAGGGCCAGAGTTTATTGTTGTATTATTATAATCATAACCTGCATGTCTTTTTCCATACAAAAAATACCTTAAATGTAAACAGGTTAAATTTTATTGAAGACAAATGGAAAAATATAATATTTAGCTATAGGCTATTCTAACTTCAGTCAATATTCTATAAAATGTAAATTCGATGAGGGCAGGGACTATATCACAGCACCTAGAACAGTGTCAGCACCTAATATTGTTGCATGACTGAATGAATATTCTATTTTTGAGAAACATACTGAAAACAAAATGATACAGAATGAAAGAAAGTAAAATTGTTTTTAGAAACACAT